>PVJA010003767.1:0-59455 GCA_004027025.1 Myocastor coypus | reverse complement strand
TACCACTGGGATACTGGTGACAGAGAAGGCTGGGCCCCAAACTAACATTAATAGAATTAGATCAGGACCCATAAAAAGGGACTGAAGATTTGTATTATCTTCCACTTTGTAAGTAAAAAGGATGCTCTATAGGGCCTGGTGCACTAGCAGAGATTTTGGTTGCAGGAGTTTCAACCAACAACAAGGCAGTCATTTTCCAGAATCACCTCAGGGGAACTTCCCACCAACACAGAGTGAACTACAAGACCCAGAGTTGTGCTGGACTATATACCTGTATCACTACGAGGGTTCAAAGATGGACTTTTGGAATTGCTAAAGAAACAACCCAGAGTAACAGCGTGAAAATACTACCAGTCAAATCATGTTTTCTAGCACATAAAATCCTGTTCTGATACATTTAGCTTGGTACAAAAGCATAAATACCATACATAACTGTTACAGAAGAATTACACAGTATTTACTAGGTGAGCCAGACCATTTGTCATTCTTTAAAGGTGTATCATCAATCTCCTACAATTCCAGGAAAAGTAGGCCTCCTCTACCACCCAGATCCACTTTAAATCTAACGCTATTTATTGACTTGCTTTCCCTGGCTTAGCGCTTTGTTGAGAGTTAGAGAGCTGAGCATGGACCCCTGTGTTGGAATTGGCTTCTGAGCCCTTGTGTTACACTGGATTATGATGCTTTTCAAGTGTGTATTTGTCTAAAGAATCCTGTGTTCATATGGAAATGTAAAATAACTTTTATATAGACAAGTGGTGATAAGCGAAAATTTTTATTTTATAATATAATGGGAGGCAAATGTATATAATTTTTCTGTTTGTTTTTTGAGATAAGATCTTGCTTTGGAATCCAAGCTGGTCTTGAACTCACAGCCAGCTTCCTGCCTCAGCTTTTCAAGGGCTGGTATTATGATCATGTGCCACAATATCCAGCCTACACCTACATTTATTTTATTATTTTTGTGTGTACTTGGTTGTTACAGTGTCTTACTATGTAACTCAGTCTTATAGTGATCTTCCTCTTTTTCAGCCTCCTCAGTGCTAGAATTATAGGCATGTATGCCTACATCCAGACTCTGGCCAGCTCAGCCCACCCTGGGGATCAGGGCTGGCATGGCATGTGATGCCAGAGATCAAACTGTGGTCCCTGTGCTTGCCTAAGCTTGCCTAAACAGGCGCTTTAGTCTGCTGAGCTATCTCTCCAGCCTGCTAAATTTAAAATTATGTGTCACACAGAAAAATGTACTGAATTAAAATATAGCATGTATTAATCATAACTACATCTTGGACGAGGGATTATGGGGGATGTTTGTCACCAATTTCACACTTTTTTATACTACTCAGATATCAAATGATTTTCTAAACTTAAATATATAATGAAAAGGAACTAATGCAAAGCACTATGAGCTTTAGGTCCTCAACTAACACATATAAATTTATTTTTTGAACAAGTACAGCAGATTACCACTTATATGTGACAACTAAAATGTGAATTTCTTTAGAACAGTAGTTACCAGTGCATGGGAAGGTTATGGTGGGTGAGAAGCCAACATGGGTGCAACTGGATAGGGGGAAATCTTTCCACATTGTATAGCACAGTAGAAAAACTACGGCTAACAACAAGGAATGGGACATTGCAAAGTACTTGGTAGAGGGAATTCGAGTGGTTCATAACACCAAGAAAAGAAATAAAAACATCTGGGGTAACAGATGCGCTGAGACTTTTGATCTGGTCACTGCACACTGCACAACATGTATTGAAATGTAACAATACGTCTCATAAATAGGGACAATTACTCTACACCAATTTAGAATTACCATATTTTAAAAGAAAAATCAACTTCAGAATTTTTCCTGCAAACTTCAGCTCTTTTTGACACCTGATAATATTTTAAAGTGATTTTTTCCAGTACATTCTTTATTCTGTTACTATGTTTGAGCTTCCTATAGGAAAACAATATACTTCACAGATTCAATGTATTACAACCAAGTTGTTCATCAATATCCACCAGTGATTAATTTTAAGTCCCCTACAGACAGGAAATCTACAGAAGCTCAAGTAAAATGCTGTGGTAATAGCACAACACCTACAACCTGCTATGAATCTATGGCATCTCTAGATTACTTATGATACCTAAGACAATGTAAATGTTATTCAAATAGTTGGTATGCTATATTATTTAGGAAATAATGACAGGGAAGCAAACATCATATACATGTTCAGTATAGACACAATTGTGTGTTTCTGAATTTTTTTCTGTTCTCAGTTGGTTGAACCCACAAATTCAAAAGGCCAGATGTAGTATTGTACTGTCTCAATGTTTCCTCTACCCATAATCCTCTAGACTTCCAGAATAATATGTGATTGGAAGCCTATAAATTAATAGAATACAGATTTTGTTAAATTTGTGATTCTTCCAACAGTTGTAGGAATGAAATATTTATTGTCTTCACTCCTCACTCAAGGAAAGCAGCACTCACATGAACTTTTGAGATGCTATTCAGTTTAGGGAATCTTCAGAGACATTTTCCCTGGTGGTATGAAATTTTTCTCATGTCAGCTTTACCTCTCTCTATCATATGAAGATACTACATTTGTGATCTGCCCTCCCACGTGTGATCTGTGTTGGTATCCACATTCTTTCTTGTAAAGATCGCACCCTGGTTATGCAAGAAACAAGAACAGCACAGACAAAACCACTCTTGTCTTGAGGGAGCCTACGGGTTGCCCCTATGAAAAGCTTGTTGCTTTAATATTTAGTAAGATTTCCTGGCAAGGAGCTTACTTCTCAGTTATAATGAAATTAAGCTCTGAAAATGCGGAGATGAATTTTATCACTGCTTTACTGCCTCTTCCTTGCTGACCCCTAGAGTTCAGTGCCCTGGGAATCATGACTACTTTACCTTTCCCTGAAATTACCGTGTAGTTAGATCAGAGGACCTTTTAGCAGAGCCTAAGACCTCCTCCTATGGGTCTGCAAAATTTGTCAGTAACATCTATATGCTATGTGGAAATTCATTAACTAGAGAAAATAAAAAGGCCCAGGAAAACCTTTAGTTGTTGCTCGTTCTCTTGAGGTACTTACTAAGATATTTACTGAATTTAAATTAAAACTAATTTAAAACTATACCCCATGGCCCATACCACCACAAATTAGGCAAGTTACAATTTCTCTCACCATATAAAAGCTTGAATCTTTTTGTTTTATTCATAATTATTAGCATATATAGAAAAAATTATTCAGTTACATAGATAATTATGTAACAAATAAACAAGCCTTCTTTGCCTTCCTCTTATCTATGCCAAACTCTACAACCAGCCGCAAAAGAAACTTTAATCATGAAGATTTTCTCTTGGAGATAAGGATGAATATAGAATGTGAAGAAATAGCCACCATAGAATAAAAGGGTTCGACTAGTGAAACTAGGAGAGTCATACATAATGCACACAGAGCTACCCAGCTTCAGAGAAAGGGCAATTTTTTGTACTAATTCCTGATTAAGACTCAAGAAAGAGGAAGCAAAAAAAGATTCTAAAGCCAGTGCCCTTTAGCACAGCTTGCTTTGATTCTATTTGAATTGGGTCACTATAGCATTAAGCCTCTGCCACACTAATACTTATTAACAGTTAACAGGGAGTTATTTTTAACTATAGCTCCACTCGGGAACTTATCACTCACACTAGGTTTTGCAAAATACCATTTGTGGGCAAGAATACTGATGCTGAAGAAAGGGCAAATGTTAGCTAAATGAACAAAGCTAGTGTTAAATTTTCTCAACACTGGCGGTTTATTTCTTTTTTCATAAGGTCTAAAGAAATTCCTATCGCAGTAGAATCTTTGTGAAATCTAACTGCAAATACAAAATAAAAAATATTATTCACTAGGAACCACTCATTTTTTTCTTAAAAGTCAGTTAATTAGCATCAAAGGCTTCAGTTGCATTAAATCATAATAAAACAGAGGCCACCATGCAAATACACTCCAATGTCATCTGCCTATGATAACATAGCTATAATTTAAGTTATCCCAGTTTCCCTGAGATGTAAGCCCTAATTATAAATGAAACACAAAATAATGTAAGCTTTAGGAGCATCCTTGTTAGCCTGATTCAGTGAAATCAAACCAACCAGCTATAGCCAAATCAACTTAAACAGCTCCACTTCCCGTAAAAAGAATGATAGTTTATAACAACCAATTATGAGAAAGGGCAAAATACTTCCTCCTTTTCCATAATCAATTGTGCTGTAACTGCAGTGAATGGGAGGGCTTACCACTTTCAGTTTGCCATCTTCCATTGGGTGAGCTGTTCTCTTCCGTACACAAAATAATTAAAATATGTTTCAGTAAGATCCAACTGCATTTTTGATCATTTGAGAGAGAGATGCACTACTGCAATAAGTATCAGTGAAAATCAGGGTGAAGCACACATCACATAAATAATCATGTAGGGATTAAAATACTAAACAAGAAAACAGATCAATTAATTCCTACCCACAACATTTCTCCAAGAGCACAATAAAATCAACGAATGAATATCTGCAGAATACTCCTGTGAGCTCAGCAATATTCCTAGGATTAAAATATAACTCAATAGTAGACACAAATAAATATAAACATCATGCTACGTAGGGTAAAAAAACCAAGAAGTAAAGCAGAAATTTACGAATATGCTAGTTATCAAAGGGAAGTTGGCAGAGCTTGCCACCACGAAAGATGATTTGGATATACAGCTCTTGGTCTTTGGCAGACTAAGAATAACTATAAAGGACTGGGGATATAGCTCAGTGGCATAAGCATCTGCCTGGCAAGCACCAGGTCCCAAGTTGTGGTCACCAGTCAAAAAAAAAAAGAAAAAAGAAAAAAGAATAACTATAAAGAAATATATGCCCTGAACAATGACTATGAAAGAAGTTGAGTAGATATATCTACATTAAATTACATAATCTCCACATATACCATTTATATTGTATTTGAATGTTAATGGAATGATTACAAAAACAATTAACCCTGGAACAATTCTCAATATATGTAAAAACATAGAGTTTATACATTTATATTTGCTGACCTCAGTGCAATTAAGCATAAATATTGTCAAAGACATCAAAATCAAAATAACAAAAAGAAGATAGCACCTTATTAAAACCAGTACACTTTGACCATAGAAGTGTCTCTCAGAAGTATAAATAGCTCAATTACTTATCATTTATTTCTTTAATAAGTCAAGAAGAAAAAGATTCAACATATCCCTTTTGACATTTTTGCACCTTTAAATAATTACAGCACAAAGGATACATCTGTGATATGCCGAGTGATATCAATATCAAATAAAACAATTAATATTCTATTTAAAGGCAAAACCGTTCACTTTCTCTGATGAAGTATAAAGAAAACAAAGAAGCTGCCCTAAATTCACCAGTACTCCTCAGTAATGTCCTAGAAATTAAGATAAGTAATAGAAGCATATATTGCCAAAAAATATATATTGTTGAAAGGAAATCTATCTTGAATATTCATTTAAGGATTACTAAACAAATATTGAGACCAATGAATGATTGTGCAATGGTGTCCATTTATTTAATGAAAATAATAATAAGATTCCTATAAAATCATAAACTATTTCAGACTTCTGAGAAGGTCGCTGAGTGATGAACAACAGAGAAAGAGCCTCCAAGATCTGGTGTCCAAATACTCATTTGGTGTTGCTAAGCCAGGAACGACTTCCCTGGGAGAGAGAAGAGAGAAACTTCACAGAAAATAAAGGAGGAGGCAGGAAGCATTTTCCTCCTGAACCCAGAATCACGCATGAGAAGAATGGCTTGACACTGCAAACACACAGTGACCGCTGGCAACCTCCAGGCCTCCGCGGAGAGCCGCACCAGCGGAGCAGTATGGTGGACGCAGGGGACTGCAGTGGCTGGTGGGTGCCTGTTCGGATGAGAGGACCTGTTGCAGACATCTTGGAGACAGGCCAACTCAGCTCAGAACTCCGAGCTGCTGCTGGCTCCCTCCACTAGTGGCTTCCAGCTGGGTTCAACCATGTTCAAGCCTGCAGGGGACCTGGGAACTACCCAGGCTGGGTAGCTCTGGTTCTTAGCCTCACAGGGGAACATCAGCCTGTAATAAGGAAATAGGAATGCAGACTCCTTGGACTCATCCTCTGTCCCATCTGAAGTTGGAAGAGCTGCTGGCTTTCTGGGAATGATCAGTACTGACGTAAACTCAGCCCACATCAGTATACCAGTGACAGCAGAGACACACACCTTAAAGAAGAAAAAAATAGTGATTCTCTTGTTTTCAGCCTCCCCACGGCTGGAATGGCAGGCGTAGAACACGACACCCGGACTAGTTCACAAGCTCACAGCCCTCCAGGGGCGTGGCCCTTGTAGCATGCAGAAGCAGGGATCAAGTCCGGGTCCCTACCCATGCCAAAGCAGGGGCTTATTTCCTTGCGCTATCTCACTGGCCCTTTGCTTGTTTTTCTTCTTTGCTGTTTATTCTTGGCTTTTTGTTGTTGTTTTGTTTTGTTTTGTTTTGTTTTGTTTTGTTTTTCTTTTTAAGACAAGGTCGCGCTATGCAGTTCAGGCTGGTCTTGAACTCACTTTTGTAGCCCAAGCTGGTCTCAAATTCACACTGATCGTCCTGCCTCAGCCTTCCAAGTGCTGGGATTCCAGGCATGCGCCACCACGCCCGGCTCATTCTTGTTTTTATATGAGTGTGAACGTGGTTTTTAGGTTTTTGTTGTTGCTGTGTTTATTCTTATTTTTATTTCCTCCTCTTTCCCTCCTGTTTTCTGCACCAACTTTGCAAAGTTTACATTGTCCTTCTTTGTTGTCTAGTCTTGTTTATAGTCTGTTCTCTTCTACTTCTCTATTTCCCCCCAACTCCTTTTTAAATTTTCTCTCTTGAGGATTAAGTTGCCACATCAAGTGTGTATTTATTTCATACAATTTTCTGGCACTTTTAGATTTTGTTACATAACTGCAAATTTAGTTCATACACTTAAAGGTAGTAAATGAATAGTTACCTCAATTTGTCATTTTCTAGGCTATGTTATATGTTATTGCTATTGTTGATTGTACTGCTTTAACCATAGTGGCATAATGATTCTAACCAATTGTTCTCAGAACACTAAGATAAAGATTGCCTAACTTTTACAAACAATACTGTAGGCCAGTGCCAAGAAACCAGTACTGGGTCAGGTAGGTAGCAACTCCTCATCTTCAATAAAGACAGGCTACAATTTTGTATTTCCTTGAATTTCCAAATATCTGTGTAAAAATTGTGTAACTGCTTATTTCACATTCTATGGAGAGTTATTAGAATATCAATGATGGTCAGAAAATATCAATTCCAAGCTAAGTCAAAGATGTTGAATATTCAGAAGGCCAGTGATGATAAGCTCAATTACCTATGTTATACAGTAATAGTATCATGAAGCTTTTCTGCTGGAGGGTTGAGAATGTAAGTTAACAGACCAAAAATTGGAGAAAAAGAAGGGCTACGAGTATACCCAATATTTTGGCCCCAGCCCTTCAAGGTCAGTAAGGACTCAGGACATAAGATAACCTGTGCTGTAATATCCTATAACTCAGAGGTGTCTCAAATTTTCTGGTCAAGGAGATTATGCGACCTCAGAGAAAAGGGATAAATGAACTATAGTGTGTCTAAGGAGAGTCACCCAGAGAAAAATATTCTCTCAGGCTTTCACAGAAAGCAAACTGGCCAAGCAATGGCCGTGACTCTTCCCAAAGGCTGACACTGACAACAGTTCTACAAAGCACTGTACATGGTTCCAAAGTCAATCCTGAGGGAATTTGATCTTGGAAGATACAAAAGATGAATGTTTTGTTATACAGGTCTTGCTTTGACTTGCCCTTGATCACCCAGCAAAAAAGCTTAATTACAAGGCAAGAAACGCAGAGCTAGATTGGTGAGATAAGCTGTAGGAGGCTTGGATCAATAGCCTCCAACATTGCAAGTTTCACTGGTGGCCCACTGCAATTGTGGAACATTGGACTGTATAAGCATCTGCTTCCTCTTAGTTCAAAGAGAAGAATATATTTTTCTTTCCTTAGCAACATCAATAAGAAGGTAGGTCATGCCCACACACTGTGCTCTTTATAACTATTGTGAGGACAATGTGCAGTGTGTCAACTGTTAAAAAAAAGAAAACAATTAATGTTTATTAAAAGTGTTAATTGTGAGATCAATCTTATACACTGATATCTATTAATCTAAACTGGTCCGATGATGAAAATATGTAATATAGCCATTGTTAAATTTTTCTGGTTTTGAAATTCTGTACTATATGTAAATAAATAAATAAATAAATAAATAAATAAATAAATAAATAAACAGCTCCTAAAAATTCCAGGTGGGGGTCTCCCCTGTGAGTCCCATTGAGATCTTTTGTCAGGCATTAATCTATACAGTGAACTTACAGTGTGGGTACAACATGGCTCAGACTACCATCAACCCATAGGGTTATAAGTAATATTGATCCAGTAGGAACATGAGTCATTTAGCAATAGTACATAGACATAGGAAGACATTTTTGAGAGGGATGGATCCAGCTGCTCTGGTCAGCCATCTATGTGCCTGATGCCTATTTGGAGTTACTGGACCAGATGTGCTAAGTGCAATACAATCTCAAATGAGTAATTATCATCAAGGGAGGCATGTCAGCCTGTCCATTGTATTCCATCTTCAGGTCTACCTTTCTTTAGATATGCCTCCAGCCACACTTTTAATGCCTCTCTTTTTTGTGTTGGCTTCTTCTGACCTCGATCCCTCTCTGGCTGTGTACTGATCTCTAACTTAGCTGTCTAGAACACTGTCAGGAGTGTATCTCTTCTTTTGTGGAAGTTTCTTCTTCTTCTTCCTTGCTTCTTCCCCAGAAGATATTTGGATGCACGGGGTGATCTACAGAGCCTCCTACGCAGGGAGCAGTCTGATTGACATGACTTGCTCATCTAGGGGTTTGACCAATCAATGTCTTTAAGTCCTACGCAGTCTAGCACCAGAGCCCACCAAGTGCTGCTGTTCTCTCCTAGTTCTCTATCCTATCTCTGGCTCACTGTGCCTCCTTAACTCCATTGTGTGTCCCAGAGAAGTGCAAATCCATCTCCTCTACCAAAACTTCTCTTCACACACCAGATACTGTCATCATGAAGAAAAGAATTTTTTCCTCAGGGCACTATGCATTGTCCACACTCCTGAGGACCTGTTGGGATCATCAGATTCCACAGGTATTGTAGGATAATAAATAAATTGTGGATAATATAAAAATGCAACTTGTGAGCCAGCCGTGGTGGCTCACGCCTGTAATCCCAGCACTCAGGAGGCTGAGGCAGGAGGATTGGTGCGAGTTCTAGACCAGCCTGGGCTACAAAAGTGAGCTCAATGCCAGCCTCAACTGAATAGGGAGACCCTGTCTCAAAAAGACAAAAAAAATGCAACTTGTTTGCAAGTACAAATGTAAATTCTGTCATGTCCAGAAGAGATTTGACTGAGGCTGACTCAGCTGGACATCTTTTGGATGCTAAATTTGTTTCCCTGCCTGTTTTCCTCCATCTGTTCATCATTATAAGGCTCCCCAGTGGAAAACATAGCTCAGTCCCCGTCCTCACATCCCTTTCAATATTCTTGACCTATGAATTTCTTCTTTGAGTTCACTTTGGAAACTGTTTTAACTTTTCCCTGCCTCCCTCATTAGGTTGAGTTAAATACAATCTTTAACTTATGCTCATTATTATGCCTATGTGAAAGCCTTGATTTTACTCTACATGGAAAATTATCTTGAAACACCATTGCTCTATATTCCAGGATCTTTTATAGTTCTGTGCTGTCATTTCAGAGGCAGAAGCACCAGCATCTGGGTGAGAGGGACTGCATCTGTGGCTACTTTAGACAACTGAAATTACCATGCAGAGGATACTGCCCTATGCTGTATCTAAGGGACTATTAGGAAAGAATTATCACCAAATATTTTTCACTAACTATGAAAAATAAAATGTAAAATGGCATTTTGGGCTTATTTTAATAAACTTTGTTCTGTAGCAATTACATGAATTTATACTCAGTGGGACCCTTGAGTCAGACTTCAATATAAATATTTTGCCAACTAGAACTAGGTGGTAGGAACCTCATTTCAGTGGCAATGTGATGGATTGATGTAATGCAACAAAATGAGTGCATGATTTCTCAACTCTGGGGATAGCTGATGTCCTCAGAGCATTTTACCTGTTCTAGAGTTATGCAACATATCCTAAAACAGCTGGTACTTATTGCCAAGAAGGAGTTTAATTTGTGTCCAAGAGCACATGAAAAGAGCTCCCAGGATGGAATAGAACTCTGGCATTTACTGATCCACAGTTGTTGTCATAATGACACCTATGTAACAAATGAATCTTTTTTAATCAACATAGAAAATAAGTCTACTGCGTCCATTGGGCAACTAGATACTAAAATGTATTTTTCTCTCGTATAATGTTCACCCTTTACCTTAGGAGGTAATTTCCTGTACAGACTGATAAAATTGCATCCTAGTGGATATATTCTTTGATGCACTGGGCTTAGTAAGAAACAAGAATGAATCATGCCAGGAGTAGGGGTTACTCACTACATTTAGACTCATCCTTAAATTACCAGGACCAAAACATTACCAGCAATGAGAAATGTGAAAGACCTAAGTAGAAACTGGGATGTTATATATTTACTACCCACAATAGCAAAAGTAAATATTCAAATTCAAAAGTAAATGTGTCAAATGCTTTGGCAGTGCCACCAACCAGAGAAAGGTATGCAAGAGATGTTTAAATAATATTGTTTGTAAGTACACTGTGCTGAAGAATGTGAAGGCACTACTTTGGAACAAGAATATCCTCCCAGATCTAACAAAACAGAAGCTAAGGATCAAAACAATGTTTTGTCAGATGACAAATTCTATACAGTTTTTGAATGTAGTACATAGAATTATGTTCTCAGACCAATGATCAGACAAGGAGATTAGTATCCGGAATGTAGAAGGAATGTGAAGAATTAAGTGGCAAAATTCCAAGTAATATCATTTTAAATTGAGCAATAGACCTAAATAGACATTTCTTAAAGGAAGATAGACAAGTGGTAACTTGTCTGTTCAACCTCACTGATCATCAGAGCAATGCAGAAGAAACCCACAGTGTGGTATCACTGCACTCCATCTAGAATGGCTCTTATCAAAAAACAAGAGATAACAAATTCTGGCCAGGATGTAAAGAGAAAAGAACCTTGCACAGTTGGTAAGAATGTAAATTGGTACGCCCGTTATGAAAAAGTCTCTATAGCTTTTTCAAGAAATTAAAAATAAACTATCATAAGATCCAGCAATCCCACCACACAGCACGCATCCAAAGGAAATGAAATCCGTGTGTCAGAAAGACAGCTGCACTCTCGTGTCTATTACAGTCCCATTCACAAAAGCCAAGGAGCAGGAACAACGTAAGAAAATATGGTACATATGCACAATGAGATTCTGTCCAGCATTTAAAGTAGAAGAAAAATCTTATCATTTGAAATGTATAGGTAGTCTGAAGAATATTATATTAAGGAAAGTAAGCTAGGTACACAGATACATGGACAAGAGCATCCAATCACACTTATACAGGGAATCTAAAAAAGCATCCATAGTCATAGAGAGCAAAATAGGGGTTGGCACAGATTAAGAGTAGAGGAAGGGTAACCATTAATCAAAGAATCCAAAAAAGAATTAGGAGAAATAAGTTAAATAGGTCTATTGTTTGATTATGGTTTATGCTCACTAACAGTGTATTGCCTTAATAAAAATTGCCATGAGATTTTAAGTGTCCACATTAAAAAAAAAAAAATGTATGTGCTAGGCCATGTGTTAATTGACTTGACCCAGCCATTCATGTATCAATGCATCATGTTTTCACTAAGATATGTAATTTATCTTCGAATTAAAAACTAGAAAATGTGTTTTAAGATTATGCTTCTTACAAAAATAAGTAACTATCTTAATAGTCAACTCCTGTGAATGTGGCATTGCCTGAAGAAAAGGTCCTTGAAATTATGAACAACATGAGATCGCACTGGACGAAGTGGACAGAACTGCTTATAAGAAGACAAATTTCAATACGCATATCTAAGAAGAATGAAGATATAGAGTAGAGATTCAGAGGAAGCATAAAGTAAACACTGACCCAGCAAGGCACAGACGACAGCAATGTGTCCACAAGCCAAGGAATGACAGACGTTAGGGGCAACCAAGGCAGTAGTACTCTGCCACAGAAAGGGTAATCCTACTCTTGATAGGAAAGTGGATTTTCCTTGGGACCACAATGTGAAGTGAAATAAATCAGGCACACAAACGTAAATATCACAAAAACTATTTCGCTAAGAAGTAGGAGGGTAGATCTTCCTCAAATGGGAAAGGAATCAAGAGATAGAAGGAAACTAAAAAGACAAGGAAAGATGGAAAGGAATTTTAAAGCAGGAATGAAGATGTGCTATGTGCATGTACCCGCTGCTCTTGGTGAGTGTGAACCTTATGTATTAATAAAAAAATGAACTTTTAAAAAGGATAAGATACCAAGAACAGGCAAGAATGGGTCCTTTCCCTGCAGCATGGAGCTACTGATCCACTGATTTCAGACCTCTGTCCTCAAGCTGTCATCTTTTGGGTACTTCATTGCAGTAGCTCTGGTAAGCTACAGTAGCAAGACTTGTGCCAAGACAACAGGAAATGGTAGTAGAGTGACCCCTGAGCTTCACGGGGTTATGCTCCTACAGCGCCCATTAACTGTAAAAAATAAAAATTAAAAAAACTAAAAAACAACCAAAAAAACAACTCCAAATTTCCGATGTGATCAGACAACATGTCTATTTTATAGTTTAAACCTAAATATGTCTGCTATATTTTTTTTTTCTTTGTAGGACTGGGGTTTGAGCTACTTCTATGGTTATTTAACATAATTTAATAAAATAGTGTATTTTTTGAAATACTAAAACTTTTAATGTGTTTAATGAAATACTAATGTATTTCATTAGCCATGGAAGGTTCAGGGTGTTTTAGTGGTGTCTTCGGGACGTTGGGGCTTTAATAAGAACAAAACCAAGAATACTCCAGACAGCTGCACGAGCAGTACCAGGACCTGTTACGATGCAGGAATGCTGGTGCATGTGCCAGAGATGGGTGATCAGGGCCCAGGAGAACCCAATACCACTCTTGGATTGGCCACGTCCAAACCTCCAACCAAAACACAACAACAAACTGTGGAAGCTACTTGCATTTTCCACAAAAAAATTTAGAGGTTTCCATGAACTATTATTAGTTAGGTTCTAAGGAAAACTTCATGAACATTGGCACTGCGAACTCCAAACTATGATTTCGTGCGGTATGGTATTGCTGTGCTTTCCAAAGGGAGTTGGATGCAGCGCTGCCCCCTCAAACACTACTCCTGGATGCCAGTGTTGTGGGGCATGAGCTCATCTGAGAGGGGAAAATTTTTGCACTAAGTGGGAGGAAGAATTATGCTAAATTTGGAAGGGGGAGGAAGAAGGTGGCTTGTTCAATAAAAGCAATGATTTGCTACTTAATACGTCATTTGGGATGGAAATTCCATTGTGGTTTACGTAAACACAGAAGCGCCTCACCCTAATTGGGTCTATAAAACTCAAGCCCTCTCTGTCTTCCTAGATGTCAAAGGCACCCAGCAGTTGTAGACAAAGTGAGCACTTTCCGTTGTTTCACTCCATTTCTCAGAGAAACTTCCTCAACGAAAGGCATTGGCTCTGGTGAACTCCTTTTTAGAATTGTGACGTCTTCCCTAGCTTTTCTTTTTTTTTTCCCCCAATTGTTCATCTTTACAGAGTGACACTTTCGCTTCCATATTGAATGAGAAAAGTTCTTCAAAATTTGTCCAAATTCGCCATGAATCTTTAGGCTCATAGAAGGGCGAAAGGACACATTTTGTTTGGTTTACTTCACTTAGCCAGTGAAGGAGATGGACAGCTGATGCGCCCTGATAGGGTTGCTGTAACCATCGGAAATCGAGGCAGAGAACGTCTCTCTGTGGACAATTGCTTCTGCAATTTTGTGGTGGCAGCCGCGCAGTAACGGAGGCAGTACCCATCTCCCTCCGGCGGGTGGCGCACCTTCTCAGCAGGACTGGGCTTCCATCCACTTGCGGTCGTCCCAAATAACCATGACGAAGTCCTCTGGCGGGATCACTATCCCTGTTGCTATTTTTCACTTGCTCAAGTGAGCGTTTTACAGACTGCACTGCAGCGTGCACGTACCATAGGCGTGCCCAGAGGCTGTAAGTGTCACCAATGTTGCATGTGCTAAGCAAGGTTGAATAACACAGACATGTCCAACAGCAAGAACAAACTGACTTGTAAAGGGATGCCAGAGGGAAGGGAAGTCTCGTGGCAGGAGACTGGCGCGTTTTCCCGCAGTGCTTGATGCTAAGTTTTGACAGCAGTAAAAACTCACATTTTTTTCCCACATATTCATCCAATATCTGCTTTTGAAAAAGAATAAAAGAATCCAAGATGAAGACCAATAAGAAAGAAAAAGGCAAGAGAGCACTGTGATAAAACCACTTCATTGTATTAAAGTAATCTCTGCACCATAAAACTGAGTCCGGTGAAAGTGCTTTCGAAAAGCAGTGGATGAAGATATTAAACTGCATCATTAAAACAGGAACAAAATTGTCAGAGCTTTAATTTTTGCCTATTAAATGAAAGGGAAATGTCTCTTCAAAGGCTTTAGCAAAGTTTACAAGCATATAAAAGGTCTCAAGAAATAAGAACATAAAGATATGGAGCCATAAATAATCACACATTCAGCAAATAGAGCCACATATCCTAGCCAGCCACTGGGCTACAGCTAGGAATAAAATCAGACCATGGTCTCAGGAACTTTGTAGTCTAATGGAGTCAAATATACATGGAAAGGCATTCCTGTAACCCTAGATACCATACAGTATATGGTATAAATTAAATAATGATAATGTCAGAAAAGAAAATACAGGTACCAAGCACCAAACAATATATATACCTGAAAGTAAGGGAAATAGCTGGAGAATATGCCCCAGCCTGATTTTTCAAAGTATTCATAATATGCCCTACCCTGAAAATAGGCCCCTGCTGAGATTATAACCAGAATGGATGCATTTAGCACCGATCTTCCAACACAGAATAGATGTATCAAATTATAGGACAATAGCATTAGTATATAATTAAATATGGATAATATGACATTCATATTTTAAATAAATGATAATATAAATTAGAATGAAGTATTTTTAAGTACATGAGCAGGAGACTTCAGGGGAGAGGTAAACACCCATATAATAGATGGACTCAAGACTTATTGCCAAATGACCTGAGTATAGCACAGCACACAGATAACGTGTGCATTTGGTAACAAGCAGATGCAATCATGTCTAATATAAATCTTTGTAATAAAATATGCTGTGCACTGCTATGGTTGTACTTGATGCGCTAATGTGAAATAAAAAAACACTTTCTGAATTTGGCACTTACAATGCTTTGTCGCTTTTGCGTGGACTGACATTCTTAACCGTCATCATCTTTGTTGCCACTCCTGTCTTGTAAGTCTTCCATTAACACTTAAAAAAAAATTTTTGTGAACCTAACGTGCAAGAGGTTGTGACTCCAGGGACGACTTCATGGAAATGCAGTCACTTCAGCTGTGCGGCCAGTGGTCTAAGAGTGGATGATGCGCTCTTGGGCGGGCAGGTCTATGGCTGGATGAGAGATTGGGATCAGTGTTTCTATGGGAAATAGAGTCACAAGAAAATCGGGCCAGAATTTGAGTTTGGGAGAGTTGCCCATGTTCCAGAGAAGATGAAATGACTGTATTTAAACAAACATAGAAGCTGGGTGTGGTGGCTCACACCTGTAATCCCAGCACTCGGGAGGCTGAGGCAGGAGGATTGGTGCAAGTTCGAGACCAGCTTGGGCTACAAAAGTGAGCTCAAGGCCAGCCTCAACTGCATAGCGAAACCCTGTCTCAAAAACACAAAAATAAAATTAAATTAACAAACATAGACTTTTGTATTTGAATAAGTGAATAAATGTAGACTGTTGTACCTGAAAAGAATGTACCCAGAAAATAAGCCCTATGACTTTGGAAGAAAAAAATATAAGACCTAGCCTTATTTTCTGGGAAATTGTATAGACATAGATAGGCATATATTCATATATACAAAAATCTCTCATTCTATAAAACACAGAAAGTCTCTGCAGCCACAACGTGATGAAGTTCTTAGACCACATAGATCTGAGACTGAAGCACAAGTACAATTATGCAGATCCTTCTGTGTGCCGAGAACTTTATATTTTATCTTAAGTGAAATGGAAACACTGAAAAAATATGAGCAGAGAGTTACATGTTCTGTGTTTTTATTCTCAGAACTCACTGTGTGGAAATCTAGAGACAGACTCCTCAATAAACTAAACATAGAAATTCATGCAACCCATGTTTTTTCCTTCTAGGCATCTTTCCAACAGTACAAAGCACCATGTTATGGCAATGTGAGCATACCTGTGTTTGCAGCAGCGCAATCCTTTGTCCATCAACAGAACACTGGCTAAACAAAAAGGGTTTCTACACAGAGAAGAAGGATCACTAGCAACCAAGGATAAATTCGAGCTATGTTGGACAATGCATGCAACTTGAAAGCCCAATGTTAAGTAAAGTGAATCAAATGCATAAATCTAAATTCTTTAGGGTTTCTCTCATATGAGAAATGCACAGTATAAACAAAGAGCAAAATAAAAGACAGATGAAGGGAAATAGAAAAAGAGATCTTTTGCAAATACTAATCAAAACAAAAGAATCAGGAAAAGACGGAACAAGCTGCACAGAAATCTTTCCAGTTTTAGGAAACAAGCTGTTCCAATATTATTTAAGATTAGTAGAATGAAAGCTCTCTCTCACTTCACTTCTAAAGTGATGATTTAAAAATGATAGAAAAAAAGTTGTGAAAAGTTAAAAAAAATATATAATTTTCATCACCAGGGAAAAAAGCTTTAAATCATAATGTAAAAAATCCATAGAAACACCATTCTCTCTTTCTCTCTCTCTGTCTCTCTCTCACACACACACACACATACAGAAAGACAGAGAGAGAACATGACTCAATATGAACTTGAAAATATCGAAAGTAGATAATTATAAATGTCTAAAAATACCTTCAAGGGCTAGGGAGATTTTGAAGATTATATATATGTATATATGTATATATATATATATATATATATATATATAAGCTACATATATATCTTCAATGTAGCCATCAGAAATCTGTAAGTATGCTAAGTATGCTATATAAAATCTGCACATAAATGGTTAAGAGAAATGAATGCTCAGTGACACCATTCTCAAAAATGTCAATTAACAAATGTTACCATTTTATAGTAAGAAAATAAAATTATTTCTAAACTGAGAGAAAAACCATACCTACTGATAAGTTAAACAAGATCCATAATAAGTCAAAATCCAGTGTTATACTTACTGGCATAGCACCCCAGGGAATAAACAAAGAGAAAAATTGTCAAAAAAAAAAACCATAAAAAAGAGTAATTACAGGGACCATCAACACCAAATTCTAAAATGCATCATAAAAATAAATTTTAAAATGAATTATAATCCTGATATAACTGAAACTTTGCAGTAATACATTGGAAAAATAATCTAACCTAAAGAACAGAAGTTCAAATCCTGAAATGACCAGGTATGCCAATTGAATGATTAAAATGACATTTTCAGAAATTAAGGAAAGGGTAAAGAACAGCCAAACACCGATGTTCTCAGTCTGCAAAATAATAGTAAGAGCAGCCAGACACATATTTCACTAGAGAAAAGTGAAATAAGTTGTGTACTAAAAATGGCAAATATTTGTGAAGGAAGATTCTAAAGAAAAAATCCTAGTATTAGGCAGACAAAGGGACCGGTTTGATCCCCTGTGTGCCGTAACAGCCCCACTCCCACAGAATGTGCTCAGACAGTGACTGAGACTGCGTGTGGTGGCGTGAGCCTCTAATCCCAGGGCTTGGGAGGCTGAAAATAGGAGAATCACTATGAGTCTGAGCTGCATCGTGAGACTCTGTGGACCCTGTACTTAAAATACATTTAAGAAAGGAAAAAACCTTCCCATACCAATAAAACCCTAAAGAAAATATAGTCAAACCACAGCCAACATGGCAACTTTTAGCATACACAACATTGAGTCAGAAGGTATATGTACACTTTATTTTCAAATTTCAAAACTATCAAGAAGGTGGTAAAACATCCAAAAACTATGGCCAATTATCATGAACACTAAATGTGTAAAAAAAATTATTTTGATAAATAGATTCTTTTGATGGTCAGTTTTACTAATATGGGATAAATAAATCTACAAAAACCATAAAGTCAGAATATAAACACAATGATTAAATACCTCAGTGTGGGTAAGAACACAAGACAACCCTCTCAAATTCTGTTTGCGAAGTACAAATTTTCCAGAAAAAAATTTATAGTGTTCATTAAAAGCCTAAAGATGTTAAAACCCTTAAATTTAATTCTGTGGTTTATAGAATCTATTCTAAAATTGTCTATAGATATGCATTGTGAAACTTTTTCAATTAAATAATTACAAAACAAGCAGTTAAAAATATTTTAAAAGAATATTCAATGGCATGGTACATAATTACAGCTTATTATTGTGGGTTTTTTTTTAATTCTAGCCCCAAGAGAAAGTTATAGGGGATAAATAAGATTATAAAGATAGAACTCTTGGGGCTGGGGAGATAGCTCCGAGGCACAAGTGCCTGCTGGGCAAGTGCAAGGTCATGAGTTTGAACCCTGGTCCCACAAATAAAAAAAAAAAAAGAAGAACTCTTACAATTGGAGTTACCACCTTTATAGAAGAAGACTCAAAAATGTCATGCACCCTTCTAACACATGAGTTTAAAAAATATATGGAATCTCTGAAGTTTCTGCTGTTTATTAGTCACTGGGCTATGGTATTTTGTTATAGTAGCCCAAAGGAAATAAAACACAGGTGCTTGCTTACAATCTTAGTCATTTAATTACCTAGTTATTTTTCATAACATGTGGTAAATGTTGGAGATCTTACTGGTTAATTTATTGCCTACAGAGAACAGAGATAGGATGTTAGGGGATTTTTTACATACTTCAACGTTTTTCCTTAACTATGTACTAGGCAACATACTGAATCTATTTCTTTATCCTGAAATAGAATTAATTAAAGTGAATCCTGTATAGAGTCAAATTATAAGCTAATTGTATCTGTCATGGTCTTTTCTAATGCCATAAGACATAACCTCTGAATTGTACTTTGAGTACATACATATTTTACTATCCGAATCATAGAGGCAGAAGCTTATGGCTAGTCTGTTTTTCCCGTTCTCATAAAGAAACACAATTCCAGAACCACATATTCCCCTCTGTTTCTAGGGGCCCTCAGGCAGTGGCTAACAGAGTTGGGCTTATCCTTTATGTGGAGATGAATAATGTATGACAGTAAAACACCAGTCTGTGAGCGCTACCATTGAAGGCCAACGATTGATCAGATTTGACTGATGGGAGCTCTGTGCACACAGAGCGTGCTGAGCGATCCCCTCTCAGGGACGCGGCTGGCTCCTGGCACCAGATCTCGCTGCTTCTAAAACAGAAGTCACAAGTGCGTGCATTGTTATGTAGTTCACCTGCCCTGTCTATATGCTGAACCATAGTCTCCATGTCTCATTCAGTATACAGTGGGAAAAAAATCAGTTTGCTCACTAATATGCATTTTTCTTGTATGAAAGATGCTTAAACATGGAAAATAATTTCAATAACTGTCATGTCATTTTCTCCATATGGATTGATTGCTTTTGTCAACTGTTTAGCTTGTTAAAATCAACTTCATGTATTTCTTTTTTTACTTCAGAAGTTATCTCTGATCTCAGTTGCTCTATAAGTTTCTGCACTTGTCTGTCTGCCTCAGATGCTACCAATTCAGAGGTATCATCTGTATGATTCCCATTTTCTTCCATGGTAGTGTCTTCTGTATTTGATTTGGGTGGGCTTGGGCCCTGAGATTGCATCCTACTCCTTGTTGTTATCATTTTGTATGGAAGCGACCTCTGCACTTTGGTGGCGTTATGCTGTAAGTGTCTATGGGCCTTTGGTCTGGAGCCTCCAAGTTAAGTTCCCCTATAGAGGTTCCCAGCTTAGTGTTGGAGCTCAGGCTGCTGGCTGCTGTGAAGCCCCGCGGGTCTGGTCTGTAGGTGGAGGTGGAGCTTTGGCATTGAGGAGTCCTGGTAGACTCATGGACCAGATCGGTTGCCAGATGAGATGTATGATGGGTTTGGTAGTGGAGCTTGGGCAGGAGGGGTTCAAAAAAAAAAAAAAAAGGAAAGGGGAAGAGGAAGGTGGGCCAAGGATCCTGACCCAGCTGGTGCGCGGGCCTGGTGGGCTGGGGACCGGACCAGGGACCATAACCTAGCTTGTTAAAATCAAGCCTATTTCCTAGGTAATACAATTTTCTGTAACTCAAGCACATTTGTCCATTGTTGATGTCTTCAAATGAATATTTAAAGATGTTGAAATCCTCCAGCAAAATCTCTCTTTTGACCATTCTCTTTCCAGGCTTGGATGCTTTCATGATTCTCTGGATTTTTTTCAGATATTCTATGCAATTGAACTGTCTTAACCTCTGGTCCTTTGCATTTTTATAGAAAATAGACATAAGATAGCATATTTTTTACCATCATACTCTGAATATGAACCTCAAAATGTCTAGCTCAATGAAAACAATGAAATTCTGACTGAAAACTTCCTAGGTATCACATACATGATATTCAGTATTTCTTAATGTTTTAGTATTCTTTTTAAAACAATTTTGTATGAATAATAATAATAATAATAATAATAATAATAATTTTGTATGATAGATGCCATTGTTACCTATGTTTTAGTGATAAGAAAAATGAACTTTACATGAACAACTAATTTGTTTTGCATCACAACACAAAGCAGAAGAAGAACCAACACTGAGGTAAATGCGGTCTGATTCCAAAGTCCGTGCAGCAAGCAAGCAAGTTGCATAGCTTCTGATGCTACTCAAATTGCAAAGAGGATGGAGAATCTGCCACTATAGCTTTGTCTTTAACATATGCAATATGGCTACACATGGAGAAAGTCATTACAAAAATTAGATTCCAAAGAAAATGGACTCTCACTCTCTGTCTCTCTGTCTTCATCTCTGCCTATCTGTCTGTCTCTCTCTGTGTGTATTTCTCTGTGTGTGTCTCTTTTTCCGTCTCTATCTCTGTGTCTGCCTCTCTCTGTCTCTCTGTCTCTCCCTGTCTCTCTCCCTGTCTCTCTCTCTGTCTCTTTCTCTCTCTCTCTCTCTCTCTCTCTCTCTCTCTCTCTCTCTCTCTCTCTCTCTCCCTCCCCTCCCTTTTTTCTTCCTCTTTCTTGCACTTTCACAACTTACTGCTCTGAGGAAAGCCAGCTACCTTATTGTGATGTGTCATGGAATGAACTATGCAGCAAGGAACTAAAAGAGGATTCCTGTCAACAGCTAGCCTTCGGTTGATTGGCCCATGAACATCTACAGCCTACCAACAAACTCACACATAAAGTTGGAATTGCTTCCTCCCCCAAGGGACCCTTCAGGTGAGACCACAATCCTAATTCATATTTGATGCAACTTTGCAAGAACTTGAGATAGAGGCACCCTGTAAGCCATAGGAAAATTTCTGACCAGAAGAATCTGTGGGATAGTCCATGTTGTTTTTAGTCACAATGTTTTGAGGTGACTTATTCTGTAGAAATAGATAAGACACCAGCATCAGAAAAACACTAGAAATTTTTAAAAAAATTCTATATAGTCAGAAGAAATGTAAAATACTCAATCATTTTGGATGATAATTGTATAATGCTTAAAGTATGAATGCTTTCTTGACAACATCCAGCAATTTCAGTTCTGAGTATATGCTAAGAAACTGTCACAGACATCCAGAAAAAAAGCTGTGTGCAAAGAGTCACAGTGTTGTTTGGGTAGCCAGGGTTGGGCACTAACCCAGGGATCTAACATTTAATGAATAGATAGATAAAATAAGATGGATACATTCTGCTATGTAACATTCTGCAATTGTTCTAAGCACTGATCCAGAAAAATACATACTTTGTAAAAATGTTGATGAAAATAAGAAAAAAAAATAAACAAAAATATAGCAATACTATGTAAAGGACATAAAAATAACACTAAATGACAATATATATTCCTTCAAGAATGTGTGCCTATGCAGACTTAAAACCCTAGTTCACGCATCAAACGCTCCAGCACATTAGACTATCTGCTTTTGTAAGGCAGTGGGACTGTGGATAAAAAGAAACAATAAAAGACAAGCATTGAAAGAGTGAATTGTAGAAATGTGGAATCAAATATTGGATATGACTAACTCAGTTCTGCTCTTAAACCAGGGACAGATAAGCAAACAAAGGGCATGACACATCCTTTTGTTTAGTTTTCATTTAAAATTCAGTGCGGGTGTCATCCCCAGTGTGCCACTTCATTATTCCCTTTCTCATAAATCACTGGAAAAATGAAACTCATATGAAGCACATAAGTGCTTCTCTTTCGCTTCTTTTATTCTGAGACTTCGCTTGAAAGAAATGAAAGTGTTCCCAGTGCCAAACTGCCAAAATTATCAGATCTAAATCAGGTGAGTTAGTGAAGGCGTAGTAGGGGTTTCCCTTCCCAATATGAGGGAGCGCAGAGAAAAACAGATTCTTTGGGTGGTGCAGTACGTTCCCTACTGATCACGCCATCACTGTTTACTGACTATCAATTTGTGTAGTGTATTTTTTCCCTGGATACTTGGGAAAACATAATCAAAAAACAGGAAAAATGTTTTACCTGCCTCACAATAATTTACTTTAATTTTGTGGGGAACTTAAGTAACATTGGCTAAATAAACAAAAAGAAAGAAATTGACAGAAAAAAAAATAGATAATGAGTTGGAGAACATCACCAAATGGAAAGACAAATTATTATTATCGCCATGCAAAAAGACCCTTGGAGGATTAAAGAGAATTCACGAATAATGAGATCAGTAATCCTATTTCATGGCTTGGCAATAAATAAACTGAGAGGAACTAGAGATATAACATCTTTGTATGGCCAACTTACACTAGGAAATTCTGACTTAATTCTCAGATTTACCCATTAAATAGAACTTCTTTTATCAACGGTAGTTTCTCTAAAGCTCATTCTGTCAAAAGATAACAAGTTCTTGGGCCAATAGGAGGTTTTGAATAGAGCAAAAGAAAATAATTCTGAGCAATCGGATCAGAAAAGACTGTCATTGCGCTGGGTAATAATATCCTGTTGGGAGATTTGGTCTTTTCAAGCAAAAGATTTGAAAGACACATCACGCACACGTTTCTTATTATTTGCTTTTCCAACCACTAGCTTAAAGAGTAAGCCATTGCTGACGAACAGCAATTATCAAGTACTCTACAGTCTGGCAATTCTTTTTTCTGTATTATAAAAAATGTGACTGATAAAAATGAGATATATTACTTAAAAATATTAGAAAAACCATGAAAGAGATTTATTTCTTAGGGAAACAATTTAGAAAAATATTGTTTTTATCTCATTTCTCTGCAGTGCAGAATCCAGGGTAAAAATCAGGAAGAAGTTCTTTGTTGGCTGCCATAGATGATAGGACTCCTGAATTGAGGTTTTTTTACCCCTGTCCTTTATTTCCTGTCACTGTGATGTTTCAATGAAAAGCTAAGAAAACTTTTGAGGCTTGGATAATAAGCTTGGTTGTTCTAACCTTAAAAGTGCTGGAACTCTAGGGACAAGGACCTGACTGAAGGCCAGGAGCTGTAGCAGGACTGCAAGACAGGAAGCCCAATGAGTGGTGTGAATGCCTGCAACAGATAAGATCTGCAAAGGAAATGGAAAGAAAATCTGAGGAAAGACCAGACAAATAAATTAACAAAGTTCCTCTATGTCTCCGTTCTCCTAAACCTTAGTAGACTGAGAAAATGAACTTAATTTTTATTAAGTCTGATTTAACTGGTATGACTCCATATTCTATGTATACTATACATACGGCAACCTTCAGGGGACATTTTTCTAGAAGACACTTGGCTTATAATCACTGGAAGCAAAGCAATCACATACATCCTTGTCCAAATTAAATGAGGTGGGGTTTTTTTGATGTATTTGGTTGTAACAGGATCTCACTCTACAGCTCAGACTCATAATGATCCTCCTGTTTTCAGCCTCTCCTGTGCTGGTATATCGGGCATGCACCACCACCTGAACTTTGGCTAGTTTAGGTCGCCTCATGGCCAGAGCTGGCATGGCATGTAGTGGTGGGGAATAAACTATGGTCTCTGTGCTTGCCTAAGAAGGCTCTCAGTCTGCTGAGCTATTTCATCAGCCCCAAAAAGTGCTACTAAAGCCTGCTTGTCTCTCTTCTGTACCGGCATCTTGCTATGAGCTGCACTTGAGTTAATAATGATTATACGTATTTAAAACACGTGTTTCAAAACTACATAACTATTAATCATAAAGAATTGCACTCATCCACAAAGCAATTTTTCTGTGCATTTTCCTAAAATAGACTGAATCTTTACTAATATGTGATTCATCAACTGAAAAGCACCACTAGCCACACTGTTCTTACTGTGTGTTGTGTGAGTTTGTGTGTGTGTGTGTGTGTGTGTGTGTGTGTGTGTGTGTAGATAGGTAGGTAGTTCTCATAAAACTGGGACAATATTTTTGATCAAACGAAGCACCCATATTGATAACACACATTTTCCCTTAAAAGAAAACATTAACTGCTGCAATTGGGTCTTTTAATGTTAAAGAGAGCAAACTTGCAATTTACGAAAACACTCCCTGAGGTTGAAAACACAGAAGCAATCTTGAACACCTACTTAATAATTTGCTCTTAAGTAAATAGCTAGGACTTGGACTGTGATCTTTTCATTTCACTAGGTTGCTAATTATCGTGGTAGATTACTCTCAACTTGGAGTTTCAGGGTGTCACAGCCTGCAGGGGAAAGCAGGTTAATCTCACTGGTGACATCAAGGTCATTGAAGGATGTGTGCTGCCATCAAGAATGAACATGTAAATTAGTTCAGGAAATGACACTCAGGGATAAGTGCTATGATAATTATATTAGGACTTATTTATATTTCCAGACTACAAGTGGGCTTTGTTCCAAAAGGTCTCATGCAGGTTAGTTACTGGTAGAAATCTTGAAATAAAACAGAAATAATGCAATTAAAAGCACCTACAAAGTCTACTCCACCATCAGTAGATGAGTAACTGGAGGTTGGTATTCCAGATAAATTTTTTGGAGGGTGTTCACATGTTGGAGGCTCTTTGAGGCAGGATTTCACTCCATGGTACACACTGTTTTTAAACTCACAATGTAGCTCAGGCTGGCCTTGAACTCACAGATATCCTCCTACCTCAGCTTTCCTAGTGCTGGGATTATAGCATGCACCACCCCATTCAGTTTGCGTTGAACGTATATGCAAAAGCCAAGTTGTCATAAAACTCAGTAGGTAGCAAAATAGAGAAAACAAATAAAAAAAAAAAAACAGAGTGGAGGTGTGCACTTGTATATGTGCATAAAATTTAGACTAGGAAAACACTACTAAATTATCTTGCTGGTCTACATATATGATACTTTAGTCCTTCGCAACAACAACAGAAACATACTTCAGGGATTGCCTGTTACATACTAGTGATTGTTACTATTAAAAGAATTGCTAGTAAAGTGGTGGCTTCTGAAGCTTTCTTTATCTAGGCTTGGTTCCGCTCCCTCTGACCCATGGGAAAAGGAGAATCTCTAGCATGAAGCCCAAACTAACCCATATTTCCTTAGAATCTAGACAGAAAACATCTGTGTGTGTGTGTGTGTGTGTGTGTGTGTGTGTGTGCGCGCGCGCGCACGCGCGCGTGTGTCTGTGTGTGTGTGTTGACTAGATTAGGGTGAGAATAATCCCTCCCTTTGGCTTCAATCATATCTCACTGACAACAAACCCAGTTTCTACACCATCTGACGTTTCAAATATATTTTCTAAAACAATCCATTTTATAATCCTACAAATCAATTGGATAGTCAGATGAATCCGTAGTTATCCACCTTTAGTTGCATACATTAAAATACAAAACCATCATAGCTTTAACATAAATGCATAAAGATTGAGGACCCATTAAACATTGTGGATCATTCCTATTCCATTATATTTTGTCTTCAATTTCTCATTCTCTAGTCTCTACAGTTCTTTTCCTCTTTGTAATTTGTCAACATTAATTACTCTAATTGTGATAAATTATCAAATAGCAAAAGAAGCCTAAGACCCTGGCCAATGATCCACTCCCTCCCTTTACCATAGAAATATTTCTAAGGTAAAGGAAAAAGGTAAAAGAAAACCATGACATGGATTTGGAATGCCCTCTGAGGCTCTTTCGCTCTCAGCCTTGTCCTAAGTCCAGCAGGGCATGGAGGTGGGGCTTTGGGACAGTGACTGGCTCACAGGGGTTGCGACCTCATCAACAGGTCAGTTCATCAGTGGTCTCATGGCTGTCGGCATTTTGGGGAAGTACAAGCCTGACTGTAGACAAGAGCACTGGGGCGTGCCCTACACAGGCATGGGGCCCATGGCCCCTTCAGTCTCCCTCTCAGTCCCTCTCTCTCTTTCTTCCTTTCCCTTCTTCCTTGCTGCCATGACATGAGAAGTGACCCTGCCTCCTATTTCTGCTTCTCAGAGGCCCGAAAGCAAGATCAGGCACTAACGCATCTCGAACCATGAACCAAAACAAATCTTCCCTCCTTTAAAATGATTTCTCTTAAGCATTTTGTCACGGCAGTAAAAAGCTGATTAGCTCAATAAGGCCATGCTATCTTGTCATATGGACTCTCAGATAATTGCACTGATATTTAATAAGAGAAATTAAGTTCACCTGAAGAGTACCCTTAGCAGAACACCCATCTCTAAAGAATTATTCACAATAACTAAACCAATTTCCTGATAACAAAGGAAACTCTGAATCTCTGTTCTGTTAAAAGCATCACATTAAGGCTGGCAAGAGAGCTCAGAGGACTAAGTGTCTGCTTATACAATCACAGAGACCTGGGTTCAATCGCTGGCACCACATGCCATGCTGGCCCCAGGTGCATCAAGTCTGGGCATGGTGGCACATGCCTGTAATCCCATTGCTAGGAAAGCTGACAACAAAAGGGTCACCATGCATCTGAGCTGAGTCATAAGACCCTGTACTATACTAAGTATATATACTTAAGATATATACATTTTTAAAAATCACATTTTCCATACAATATCTGGGGCATAAACTGGTACTATTAAGTGACTTAATCTGTCCTTGGGTGAACAACCCATAAGAGACTGCAGATCTGTCGAGCCCATCCATCCGTCTGGCCAGAGAGAGCCTGTGTGATGTGACAAAGAACATGGGGACAACTTTTCATTCTTAGACCTCTCTGCTTTTTCTGGCCTTTTGATTATGTATGGGAAGAGTAGGGAGCCAGGCCATAGAAAAGACATGAGTAACGCCTGGACCCTCGGCATTGTTCATGAGGCCAAACCGGGGATAGTGGCACACACCTGTAATCCCAGCACGCGAAAGGCTGAAGCAGGAGAATCAGTGCAAGTTTGAGACCAGCCTGGGCTACAAAAGTGAGCTCAAGGCCAGCCTAAACTGCATAGTGAGACCCTGTCTCCAAAAGACGAAAAAAAAAAAAAATCAGTGATGGCTGGGAGAGAGAAATTTTTATACTGTATTTTCCTATTTTGGCTATCCACATATCCTTCTTAACATAGAGAATAAATATGGTTTACATTCATCAAGCAGTAGTTAAAACTTAAAGATTGTCTCCTTTTCATGATTTTGTAGATTTAGTGAAGATCATTAAGTAATTAATTGTTAATTCATATAAGAATAATGAACATCAATACATACATTATTGTATGTTAAATATACTTTAGTAAAATCCAAATATAATTAATAAGAATTGTTCAGATACATATATCGTAGCTTCTGCTACTTTGAGACAAAGGCACATTATGTGAAATGGGAAAGCACATTATAACTGACGTAAGCTGGTAAGCCCTTTGTTTAGTTCACTCTTCCCCTTTTACCAAAAGGCAGAATTTCTTTAAAACACTAGGTTGGGTTTTCCCTTAACCTATTTTAAAAGAAAGCTTACAGAAAAATACAAACTAGCTTTTAAAACCAAGACAAATATGTCTTGGTCATAAATCTAAGTTCCTTAAGCAAGTCCACCCATGCTGTCTTATGGCAAATGAGAAAACGCATTATCGGTTCATTTATTCAATGATAGTAAACAAACAACTCACTCCTTGACCTCTTCGAAGTTAAGATCAGGTGACAGAGAGAGATGTTAAACCAGGGATTTAAGACCTTTGACCTCCAAAACTACAAGAGAATAAATGTTGACTGTGTTTGCCAAAGTTATGGTAGGTAGTTCAGCAACCTTAGAAACTAATGCAGAAGTGGATCATCCGGAAAAGGTAGGGGTATGGCCAGGAGTTCCAGGGAATGGCAGGTGCCCAGTGCTCAAAGGAAATGAATTTGGCTGCATTCTTCTATAGCTAATAGGTTCTGCCTTTCATTTATCCAGAAGTCACCACATCAGAGCTTCATTTAATTGGCATGACTCTCGGCTAAGCATCCCATCTTTAAAAAATAAGCTCAGCCAAAAGTGCCAAGCCCAAGCAGAATTCTGCTGGGGCAGAATTACACCACCATGATTTAAAATTAGTTACCTTGTAGTTACAGTGTAATTAGTTCTACTTCGTGTGTTACAAAACAGAAATGTACCTCTCACAAGTCTTTGTATAATTTGATTTCTTAGTGCAGATGCTTCCTGACATGATGTAGTTTAGCTCAACAAACTCACTGTAAATGGAAAATAAATTAAGTGAAAACGTACTTAACATATGTCCTCTAATGAACAGTTCAACTTCATAACTCAGCATACTTCTGAGCACTGGTTCTTTATTTAGGGAATCATCTGGCTCACTGGGGATCTCTGTGCTGCTGGCCAGAATGAGACATGACATAGTGCTAATGGAGAAACAATTTGAAAGTGGAACAACAACTTCTACTGAATGTGCACCACTTTCCTACCACATTAAAATTATAAATATTAAATTTAACCATCAAAAGTCAGGGACTGTCTGCAGTAGGATCTATCATCTCTACCGATCCAGTCAAAGTTTTGGGAGAATCAGAAACATATGGGAGGAGGAGCCTGAGTTAAGTTTGGGGACAGAGGAAAATGCTGGATCGTGTTTGGACTTAGACGTAGATACCATGAAGACCTTTTCTTACATCATAAAGTCAGTGGAAAAGAAGAAATGAAAAAGAAGTCTAGCCGAGTACATGATTTCTTTTGAAAATCCCTCTGGTTCTTACATAAAGGCCAGATTGTAATGGGGTCAAAAGGGAAGCCCAGTTTAAGGCAATTAGTTGTGATTAGATACAAATGCGGAACAGGACCAGGGAAAGTGGTGAGAGCCGGGCTCCTGCTCCTGAAGGGTTGTACTGCCGCCAACCATCCATGAGATAGTTGCTGAGGGACTTGGTTCTAATAGTAAGGATCTACTCATTTTGCCTGATTTATCTTGCTATTTCCTTTTTCAATAGATGCTTCGGTGGTTTTTCTGAGAGTTATAAACATAGTATGGAAAGAACTAACTTGGCAGATTTTCTTTTCTTTTTGTTGGCCTATGTATCTTTCTTCCTTTCTTTCTTTCTTTCTTTCTTTCTTTCTTACTTTCATGAGACAGCACTTGGGTGTGTAGTTCAAGCTGGCCTGCACCCTCCTCAGAGCATCCTTCTGCCTCCACTTCCTGACTGCTGGGATGGAGACACTCACCTACGTTCTTCACTTTGGGAAATTTTAGAATCAACTTTATTACCACCTAGATCAAGGAGGAGTGATGTATAGCCCAGATGCTGAAGTCATTCACTTCTTCCTTTGGATGTCACATATTTCCACCTAGGGAGATAGCCTGGCAGTCCAAGTGCCTGCCTAATTTCAGATGTTTCCTCTTTCCAACATTTACATCCATTTGCTGCATCTCACAGATTTTGATAGACTATAATTTTATGTGGAGTTAGTGCAAAATATTTGAAATACTCTGATAGTTCTGTTTTTACCCACGTAGTATTCAAAAGTATGCTGCTTAGTCTCTAAATATTTTAGCATCTTCCAGAGGTCTCTTACTGGCTTTAAGCTGGACTCTATTTTTATTAGAACAACTTTGTAGGATTTTGTTTTCTTAAATGTGTAAAATGTAGTACAGCCCCAAATGTAGTCTACCTTGGTGAATGTTTCTTATGAACCTGAAAAAAACACATATTCTTTGTCTCAGCTACTCATCTCTCATTGGTGGGACAAGTATCCAACACCCAAAATGAAGGAAGTAAAGGTTGATTTAGCCCACAGCTGCTGGAGGTTTTGGTCCATACTCAGCTGGCTCCAAGACACAGTGGCACATGGCAGAGAGCAGCCTTTCGTGGTTGTGGCAAAGAGCAGAATGGAAAATGGAGGAGTAGCAACAATCACGGTAACAGAGAACAAGTCTGTCTCTCTTCCCTTGCACTCAGGCTGTCCGCCCGGGTTAGGTGTAGCACTCACACCCCTTAACCCCAGCAGCACTAAGACTCGTAATCCCAACGGATTATGAGTTAATCTCAAACTCTGAAAGTGCCTGCCTTACAACTACATGAGGCTTCGGGGGAACACCGAGACACAAATCGTAACATTCTCCTATGCTGTGATCCAGATAAAATAACTTCTAAATGTCTGTGGGATTAAATTGATTAAGGGTGCACAGTTTCACTATGTCTTTACCAATTTCTGTGTCTACTGTATATAAATCATTGATTGGAGGATGTAGCTTCCAACAATGAATTTGATCATTTCTCATTGTAGTTCTATAAATTTCATCTCTCATGTTTTGATGCTGTAGTGATACATAAATGCATATTAAGAATCCCTATATCATTGACTTGTTCCCTTATTTATTTACTTATTTATTTACTTTTATGTAATTTGGTACAGAGTCTACCTACAGGATGTTCAAGGTCTAACTACGGAGATGGGACTGGGAGGCCTGTTTTCACTGGGCACCACCATGCCCAGTCTCATTTGTTGTCTCAACATGCCCCAGGGGTGGAGCCAGCACAGCACGTCAGGCTTCAAATCCCAGCCGCTGCACTCTGCTTAAGGAGGCAATTTAGTCCGCTGAGCTATCTAGCTGGCCTTGACTTGTCCTTAATTATGTAATGGCTTTTATTCACCCAGGTAATTTGCCTTATTCTCAGATCTACCTTACCTAAAAGTAATACAACTACTCCCATTCATTTTTGGTTAGTGCTAATATAACTTATCTTTCTTCATCTCTTTAGCTTTAGTCTGTATATTTCTTTGAAACTTTTTTCTTTGGGGCAGGCAAGATAGCTCAGCAAGCCAAGGCACTTGTTTAAGCAAGTTTAGGCACGCCCCCACAGACCTCTGTTTTTCCCAGGCATCACCTGCCATGCCAGATCCACCCCCAGGGTGGGCTGAGCTGGCCAATAATGAATGAATGAATGAATGAATGAATGAATAAATAAATAAATAAATAAATAAATAAATAAATAAATAAATAAAAACACGTTTCAATAGATAGATAGACAGATAGATATGACAAGTAATCTCTGGCTTTTAATTGATGCATCTAACTACTTCTTTTTGAAAATAAATTGTAATTAGAATATGATAATCACTAATTTATTTATCATTTAAGCTGCCTAGGTGCTATACTAATAGAGTAGTTTTGCAACAAGCTATAAGCTCTACAAAGGCAAAGACATTTATTATCTGGGTCCTTGAAACACTACTTTGTCAAGGATTATACAGAATATCTAATCCTGTATAATTTGCCTCTTTCAAATAACTCCAAATAGTTTGGACAGCGCTGCTTCCTTCTTCTAAGTGGGAACCACCCCCTAGTCAAATGACAGAAACACTGAAAGGAGTGTGAACCATTTTCTACTTTTTGCATGTATTAATTTTATTGATACAGCACATAGCCTCACTCTAACCTGTCTAGGTGATGAAGCACAGTTACTCCAGGTGACATGAGAGGTAAGTAGACAGGCTTCTCCAGGAGTTTCATAGGATGTTAAAGAAAACGTCTATCTAAATGGAATGTACCAATAAAGAACTACTTCTGGACTGCACACCACACTTTCTTCCCACCCACTAGATGCAAACCTGCACGAGCTTTCCAGGTAGGCTTGACCCAGCTGACAAATTCTGGTGCTGCATTCATTACATGTTGCAATTTAAATGCGTGGACTTTTAAAAGAAATTCATGTGACTTCAGCAAGACGAGTGTTGGTTATAATTCTGTGGCTGGCATAATGTGCTGACGTCAGCTTTTATAGAACAGCTTATCCATACGCCCATGCTTCTCCTATCCACAGTGGCAACTTACCAGAGACCTAACGTCACTAACCGTTAATACGCTATTGACCCAGGGATATTGATGGTGACAGGGCCAACCATTATGCCACAATTAAAAGCTTCCTTCAAAGAAGAAAAGAAAAATCACCCCAAATATACATTTAAAAATTCAGCATTAAATATTTATGAGAAATGCCCTCAAGATGCTGAGTTTAGCAGTTGCATAATGAAAGTGCAAGTAATTTGGGGGAAGGATTATTTCCCACTGTTGCACAATCAAGGAATTTTTAAGTGACCTGTGAGGAAAAGAAAAAAGAAAACGAGGAGTAAAGGGTAATTACAAAGTAATAAAGCATGTAGTATGGTTTGATTACCAGCTACTGCCGTAGGTTTTAATTCAGCTGGGCTTGCTGGTAGTAAGCATCAACTTCCCTCCATGAGTGGCTGATGTTTTGGCCCTAGAGAAGAAAGCAGATCAGAGTTGGGGTGGGCAGGGGAGGGGGTGGGACAGCAGGACTGACTTGAAGGCTACCGTCAACCTGCTCTGTGACCCTGAAAGACAGCGCCACTGCAGAGGCTGGCTATCAAATAAGAGAAGTTTGCTGAGGGGGAAAAAAAAAGAGTGCTTTTAAAAGAAACAAAAACTCTCCATAGAGTCCAGGGAAATGAGCTACAAGTGGTCTTTGAAAGCGCACAACTGAGTGGTTCTCGGTGCCAGCTGAGCTCCATGATGGTTGTTCAGCTTATGCATTTCTGAACTCCACTGTAATCCTGCTGAGTCAGAGGCTGTGGCAATCAGGCCCAGGAGTGTGATATAGTAAGAAACTCTCTACCTGATAGATTCTCAAGTGGCTGTCATCATTTTTACTGTCACTTCACTGCAAGTAGGTTATATTTCATACGCCTTGACTATAGGCTAGTCCAGGTGACTTGCTTTAGACCATGCCAGGTATACAAATGTAACACTGTCATAGTGTCAGTGTTATACCTAGCTTGTGAAGAAGTCACACATATTTCTCCTCAACTCTGTTGTCTCTACCGTTGATATACAAAGAAAAAACTTGCTGTAATAGCTTGCTTGTAGTCACGGAATTAGTTTGTGTGGAAGAGAATCATCTCAGACCTGCCAACTGACCCCTGCAACCCCCCCCACACATATAGCAGTGTTGGAGCCGCCCCAAACTCTGAGACTCAGATCAGCCTCCACAGTTGACCTGCAGACCCATGAAACGGTTCTTCAAGAGCAGCAGGACTTTGTTAGTACAGTCATAGGCATGTGTGGTACAAATGCATAATGCTTCATGTAACAAAGATTATTATTTGTGACTCACAAATTATGATGCACATCATACATAATCATGCACCCAAAAATTCCTATATTTATTTGTGTTCCAAAACTGTTATCTAGTTTACAGAGTTAATACACTATGGATCTATGGCCAAACACAGTCAGATGTGGATTTTTGTAGATAAAATTTTGTTAATAAAACATTCACCCACATTCATTTATGCATTGTTTAGAGCTGTTTTCTTGCTATAATGACATTTTATAAAGTTCCAAATCTTGAGTTTTAGTGCAAGAAAGTATAGCAAGAGAAAGCATAAGTACTTCTGCCAAAGTTACAAAGCACAGATTCGACTTGAATTCAGCCCTTTGAATTCTTAATGCCATGTTCTTTTCACAACGACACACACATTTTTCAACAAATTTGAAAATTATTATTTTAGAAATAGGATTCTCAGACAGCGCTTTTATTTTTTCTCTTATCTGTTCTCTCTCTATTTTTAAAACCTGCTCTACGCTAGTCCTGTGATGGAAGAAAAATTAACAGATTTTTTTACCCAGGTTATAAAATGAGAAGTCATTTTTTGTGCCCTTTTCTATAGGCTATGCATGCTGTAACAAAAGATTTTATTTGGTCCCTCCAAGAATAGAAAGATTTGCATTTTAGATGCCAAAAATTAGCCAGTGCTAGAGGAATGTGGCCATCTGCTGCACACATGCAGGTAGAAGGCTGACTTTGGCCTCTGTGCTTCAGCAAGGAATAATGGCAGCCCATGAATAGGCGAGTTAGAAGCTTTCCTAACCTAGTCATGAAAAATTTTCCGTGGAAACTTTCCCATTCAAAAGGATTTCTTTCAGAACTGTACTTAACTAATTCAACACAAAGTGTTACATTATTTGTAGCGAAAGCGTCATGCTTGCAGCTTTATAAAAGATCAACACAATCTATAAACATGAGATTGTGTTACAACCAAGATCAAAAGTCTAAAATCAACTTTCATGGAGTGCTCTAATGTCTCTCAACTGAAAGAGAATAACTACAAAATCAGGAGAAAATTAACACTTGGATGTAGAATTAGGAGAACACGGGTCAAATTTAAAGAGTATACAGTGAGACCATGTGGCTGTTAGGTCTTTATTTGAGTATCGATCTATAATGCCTATTGATTTTCAAATCATTCAAGGATCTTATTAAATTAGACATTGAGTTGGAACAATATAAATAAGGCCCACCTTGCCCCTAAATTCCCTCACCTCATTAAATTATTTATTGATTAAAGGCAGAATATCAACTAAACCAAAAATGAGTTGACAATACACACAGTGTTTTCCTCTTATAAACCTGTCTTTGTATGAGCTGCTGTAACAGAATGGCCTGAATAATCTATTGACAACAGCTATTTACGTCTGTGTCTCTGGCAGTTGGAAACTCCAAGATCAGGGCATCATTGGAAGTCAGTGGTTTGGTATGGGCTGCTCTCTCTCCCAAGGTGGGGCCTCGTTGCCGCATTCTACCATTGTGTGTTTTACATAGTAGACGAAGAAGGGCAAGAAAATTCAAATGTTATACAAAGCCTCTTTTATGAAGACTGTAATCTCATTCATGAGGGAGGAGGCCTGCCAGTCTAATCACTGTTTAAACAAGGGGATAAATTCAAACTGTAGAACAATTCAAACTCCAAATCCAATTAGAATAAACTCTAATTTCTAAAATATAACCCCTAGTAGCTGATTCTTGTTCAAACCTAAGCAGAAAGGAATGTTTTGTACCATTGCAAACTAGCAATCAGAGGAAAATTTATGAAAGCAGAAATTGTGTCTCATCTCCTGAAACCAAAACTTCCATTCCTATCAGAGATGACTAGCCGGGTGTGGTGGCTCACGCCTGTAATCCCAGCACTTAGGACTGAGGCAGGAGGATTGGTGCGAGTTCAAGACCAGCCTGGGCTACAAAAGTGAGCTCAAGGCCAGCCTCAACTGCATAGCAAGACTCTGTCTCAAAAAGACAAAAAAAAAAAGAGAGATGTCTATGACACTTGCAGTTATAACTTGCATTAACCAAGGCCTGAATAGTATTTTACTTCAATTCTTTTAAATAGATAAGACCCAAATACTTAATAAACAGAAACCAAGTGTCAGGTAGGTGAATTTATATTGCCTGCATTTATCCAAAGAATAGATCCTATACTTAAACCATCGAGGACCAATGACAGAGCCCTCTGTGGTGGATGCATTTCCCCGTGGCTTCTCACACTGCTCAGTGGCTTCCTTCACCTCACAGGGCACTGTTGCTGAGAGAACTCTCACTAGACATCTTGCATGCATATCTCACCTTATAATCTGCTACTTCCAATGCTCTAGTACAAGATTCACAAAGACAGAACACATTGTAGTACCCAAGATAACTAACAAGTACACTGTAAACTCTAACTTTCAACATTCTCTAGTTTATAATGTCTAGAAACCCAAGGGCTATAAATAACTTCAGAAATTAAATAGCACTGTGGTTACCACATTGAAAGGTGAGTGGGTATTTATTTTCTTCCCATCAATATTAAATCAGACAATGATGACCAGCCTTTATTGAGTATATTGATTCATAAAGCATGCATAAGCTAACATAAGTATATGCTTCGCCTTTATATATTTTCATATGTATCTTTTAGAGTTCACAATCATCCTATAAGCAAAAGAATTATAAAGATACTTTATAGTTAATGCCAATGAACTTGAAAGAGGTGAAATAATGTCCTCCAGGCCTTATAGCCAGGACAGAAAGGATAAGAAGATAAAAGTCAAGATCTTCCCAACTCTAATTTGTGTTGTCACTTCACAATTCAGAGCAACCTCTGGGGGTGGATGTACCTTACCTTGCAAAGATTTTGAATCCAAGCCAGGGGAGAAAGAAAGTTTTATAGGATATAGCAACAGCCAACAATATTATAGGTTGCACAGAGCTAACATTCTATTTGTTAATATGTCTTTACTCCCTCTCAGAGTGCTATTTTAAATCTTATTGCTAAATTGCCAAATGTGCTTCTTAATGTGGTAAGTATAGGCTTGAAACTTCTTGAATTATTGGATAGTTGCCAGACTTTGGCCTTTACATATAACAACCCCCATGGATTTTCTCCCAAGACAGTCCAATAACATTCACATGGATGTGGGCATTTAACTTCACCCACCCAGGATCTTATTAAAATACCTAGACAATTATTAAAATGAGAGAAAACATGTATGTGATATAAAAGAAAATGAGATAGGTAGCTCAGACAAGAAATTCTGAAGACCTTTTGTGGCAACCATGACCTCTGCATAGGAACATGCCTCTCACAAAAGATCTCCTTCATCCTTCTCTGGGGGAGGCAAAGAAGAAGCACAAGGTGAAGCACCTACCTACTGCAGAGCCCCAGTTCCTGCTTCATGGGCATGAAGTGCTCGGGATGCTGTAAAACTCACCACAGTCTTCAGCCATGCACAGACAGTAGTTCTGTGTGTTGACTGCTCCACTGCCCCCTGCCAGCCTACAGGAAGAAAAGCAAGGCTCCCAGAAGGATGTTCCTTCAGGAGGAAGTAGCACTAACAGTACCCTGAATCAAGATGAATGCATCAGCATATTTTGGATACAATGATAAGATAAATTCTGAGGAATATATGTTAAAAAAGACTGTTGACCAAAGTCAAGAGGGAGCTGGTTCCATTTATAACTCAACTCCACACTGTATTAAGCAGAACTCAAGAGATGTTCAAAGACCCCAAATTTGCAAAACTTGCTCCTGCCAGTCATAGAAATCGCCAAGAAAATTCCAGAAAACTAGTATACCTGAACACATGAACACCATGCCAGACAGAAAACACGACAAGAACCATGGCGCTTTTGTAGAGAGTTTCCTAAAAGAAACACAAAACTACACTAAAAGGGGTAGAGTACTGACAATTTGGTGATTAAGAAAGATGCTAAGAATCCAGAGAGTAAATGATAGTGGTTCATAGGTTATTCAAGACACAAAGATTAATGCTCTAAGGAATAATTGCCCATTGTTATGAATGTGATAATAATGTTATGGTTGTACTATTTTAAGAGCCTTTATAATTCATAGATGCCTAAAGAAATATTTGCAGAGGAAAAACAAATGATCTCTCAGATTCACCTGCGAACAATCAAGGTAAGAAGACTCAAGAAGGAACTAAGTGAAGCAGCGTTGCCCATTAATCTATAATTATGAATTTGGGTCATAAGGTACTTAAGGACTTGTTATATTATTTTCTTATATTTCCTTTAAATTTATTTTTTATTATTTATTTATTTATTTATTTATTCAGTACAGGGTCTCACTGCAAGGTTTAGACTCATAGTGACGCTGTGTCAGCCTCCTCAGCACTGGGACTGCAAGGGTGCCCCACCATGCCCAGTTTCCATGGCCAGCAGGGCACGCCCAGGTTCTAGGACCAGCAGGACATGGGGTACCCAGGATCAAATCCAGGTCCTTGCACTTGCCAGGCAGGTACTTAGCCCACTGAGCTATCTCCCTGGTCAAATTTTCCTACATTTTTCATATTAAGAAGTTTCAAAACACAGCCCTAAGAAAAATAAGGTTTAAATATAAACAATACCAACATAAAGTATTGGAAAAGTCATTAATAAAGGCATGTTCATAATTACACAGCCATAACTCATCAAGAAAAAATTAATACATTTGGTTATGCAAAACAGAAAACATTTACATGTTCTTATGTTTATACATAGCTGTAAAAGGTACTAACATATATATAATATATATATATATATATATATAGTTCTCAAAATATTAGAAACAAAGGAAAATGACCGTAATATGTCATTGTAATATGTCATTGTAAATAGATTCTAAAAATAATATAGTATAATTCCAAAGTTTGTGTAATTATATTTGATTTTTCATTTGGGTTCAGTCTGAGCAATCACAAGCAATGGACTAAAAGTCTTGGATTTCAGTGGGTGATAACTGTTTACTCCTGAAGTGTTTATGTGCTTTGGGTGAGAAACAGGAAATTACGAAGGCATGTTACAGAAGGCCTGCCCCTGTTCTGTGGGCAAGGAATGATAAGGAAGACCTAGCAAATATGAGGAAATGACTGCTAAATAACAAAGAAGCAAATTATAAGATTCTTCCATAATTCCAAGCAGTCTATTGAGCCACTTTTATACCTCAAAAAATTACATGTTATAAAAATTAAAATATAACAATAAACAACTGGGAAACAGCCTCTTCTTTCCTCATGTATCTTCTTGGCTAATTACACAAATATATTTTCCTTGTAAGACATTCTGTCCTCAAGTTAAAAGGTCTTTTTTAGGAGTTTATCATGGAAATGGTCATTAATAAGTTACGTGTCAAGTGCATCAGAATTTTTGTTGAAATTGAAAACATTATTATTTTTCATACGTCAAGACCTGGCAAAGCAACTAAATATATGGACGCATTAAAAGGAAATGATGGTGTTTGCAGTGGGAACAACTCATGCTGAATCTAGGCAGGTATTGATTTCTAAGTGGCAAGCAAGAAAACTTGAGATATGGTGCAGAGTGAGAGAGAAGAGCAAATGAGGAAGAAGAAGGGAGAAAGGGTAGGGAAAGGACGAAAATAACAGAGCTGGCACTGTGGTGCCAAAGTAGGAGGCTCCCATATGCTTGGTTATACATGGTGCCAAGATTTACAAATAGCCAGGACCTCAAAATAATGGAACATTTAAGGCCTTTCTACTTTATTTATTTGGTTTTGCTAACACTGCTCTTGTTCATCAAAGTAAGAAGAAAACCAATAAGTAGTTGGGTTTGCCAACATAACTCAAAGCACACTGAGTTTGTAGGCTCACAAATCTTCATAAGAAATATAATTTTCTCATAACCTTCCCCTGTACTCAAAATGGGAGATATTTTATTTGTAAAAGAGCTTCTGCTGCTTTTGATACAAAGATGAATCTGGTGACAATTCTTTTTCTTTTAAAAATTAGGGAAATTAGAATTTTTCTACACTGTCACTTGCTAAGTTGGGAGTTATGCCAATATTTGACTTCACCAGGGGACATAACTTCTATGCCTAACATGATGGCAGTTGTAATCAGTAGGTCAGCAGAAAGGAAAAGGCATGATTTCAGACTCAGACTGGGCTGGCAGTTTCTAATATAAAAGAAAGTTACTTAGTCTTCTTGAGAAAAAACTATAAAAGCAGCGGTGCCAACATGACATGACTTATGCATGTAAAGTTAGTTTCAACAATAAAAGAAAATTGGGAAGTGGGTTAATACACTCTGTGTTCAATGTACATTTTTTAATTTAATATTTTATTGTTTAAATTTAACAATGGTTATATTACATATTTTCATCATCAGATCGGTTTAGATTAATACATATATATACCTATATCAATGTACCTTTTTTAAAATAAACTTGTCTTTCTATCTATTTCCTTACTCTTGCTTTTGCATGAAAATCAAGAAATAGTAAGGTGTTTTCTGTGTTTACAGTTCTTGTCCAGAGAGTGTAAGGAGATTTTTACACTATCACCCTTTATGTGTTTGTCTTTAGGACCTCACTATTTCTTTTCTTTTTTTATTTTTTTTTTTTTATTTTTTTTTTTCTTGTTTCGGAACCTTTGTTTGTTTATTCACTCATTTTCATGGCTGGCTCAGCCCACCCCGAGGGCAGGGCTGGCGCAGCATGTGGTGCCGGGGATCAAACGGTCCCTGAAGCTGCCCAAGCTTTCCCAAGCAGGCACTTTAGAGCACTGAGCCATCCCGCCGGGCCCACTATTTCTATTCATTGTCATCTTTGATGAAAAAGAATAATTACAGATGCCTGCCATGTTAGGATCTCAAAACATGATATTTTACTTAAAACCAGGCAAAATTGTGAATACCCATTTTTCCTAGGCAATTTTCACACCATGAATTATCCTATGCTTGAATTACAGGAAAACCTGGATAGGAAAAGCATTGATATTAACTGAAGGACCCTGTCTGCATTTTACTCCCAAGATTTAGGTCTGAGCTGATTAAACAGCACTTAATAAATCCACTAGGGCAAAGTTATGGCACTTAGGGGAGATTTGAAGTGGGACTATAATTGTGAAAAGTTCGTGGGATGCCAATTCATACCAGCGACTATAATAAAAGTTACCAGAACTAACAGGTCTGGGACCATGGTTCCGATAAATTTTCCAAGGTAAAACAGCACTAAAATGGTACTACATACAATGACAGAATTTTCTTTCATGATTCACAGCAGCAGACATTTTCAAGAGCCAAAGAACCTAGCAACTGAATGGATAATAATGTGCTTGCTACTGGAGAGTAAGGGAAATAAGAGGCTGAGGATGGAGGCTTGAAATAAACTAAATAGGACTGAACTGCTATGTGCGTTGACGTTCGCTAAGCAAAGGTTTAGATTGTGGGTGGAAACCTCAGACTACAGAAAAAAGCATTTTTTGCTGTTTCATGTGCTGGATTACATAGAGCACAACAGCCTTCTGCTAAATGGTTTGCTGAACAGCTATCTATTTTGAGCTAGAAAATGAGCATTCCAAACTGAATAAATCCATCCTGTCTCCATGGCGTATCTTATTTTTCACCAGTTACATTAAATACAGCTTTTGGATCTGCAACTTGCAAGCCTTGGGCAAATCCTTAAACCTAAGGTATCTTGATTCTTTTTTTATTTTTTTAATTTAATTTTAAAGAGTAAAAATAGCAGAAACAAAGATAGAAAAAAACCAGTAACAATTAAGAGTACCTTTAGTACAGAATATCAAGAGAAGAAAAATTTAACAGTGGTTGCACTGCATATTTTCATCATCAAATCAGCATAGGCCAAAAAACATAGGTATGTAAGACTGACTGATTAAACAATTAAACATTAACACATTTAATAAACATTAATTTTTTAACATTTCCAAGTGCATTTTGTATTTTCTTTACATCTTTTATTCATTTTAATGAGAAAATTATTTTAAAATAACCCTCCATGCTTAGGAATCAGAGGCGATGTGTTTAAAGATCTTATTCCCCACACACCGGAGATGCTGAATCAGTCATTCCAAGGTAGAGCATCACGAAGACAACCCCACCCACAGGGACTCCAAAAGCTGGAGTTCACAAGAAGCCACGTCCAAAAACGGAATGACTGCTTCACTTATCCTTCATTTAAAGAGAAAAATGAGGAATTTGTTTGGAACCTAATGGCCAAAGTTTTCCTCTATTCTTCAACTTCCACCAAAATCTTAGGGTAGAGTAATAAGTTGTTTTAAATTAAATAATTGAAAGAACTATAAATAGGTACTAAAATCAGTGAGTGAAATTCTAATAAGAAAAAGTAAGTTTTCATAATCTCAAGGTAGTTCTCTGACATATGTGTATTAATTATTGCATTTGGTAAATGAAGTTAACCTTATATGGAATAGAATATCAAATTGGTAAGATTTTTGTCAAAATTGCCTACCAAGGAAATATTGAACAAATGTGTAGTGAAATGAACGGACATTTGCACTTCCAAAATATCAATATATAGGAGACAAGGAAGAACTGAGAGGTTGTTCTTGATTAAATAAATGAAAGAAATTTGACAACTATATCTTGCACACAATCTAGACTGAATTTTGTACAAGAGAGAAAAAAGAATAAAAAGATTTGTTTGATTATTGTTTTCTATTACTCCATTAATGTCACCTTTGAGATAGCAGTTATAATTCAAGTGAATTATGAGGGTAAGATTTCTGTATTCTGCCAATGTTAATTTCCTGCTTTTTGAAAGATTTTCAGGGGCTGGGGGTTTGATCCCCATGCCTGCCACACTGGCCCCACTCCCAGAGTGCGCTGAGATGGCCATCTCAGCTCTTGGGAGGCTGTAAATAGGCAGATCACTGCAAGTCTGATATAGTAGTGAGACTCTGAGCACCCTGTAGACCCTTCCCTAAAATACAAAAACAAAGAGAGAGAGAGAGAAAGAGAGAGAGAGGGAGGGAGGGAGGGAGGGAGGGAGGGAGGGAGGAAGGAAGGAAGGAAGGAAGGAAGGAAGGAAGGAAGGAAGGAAGGAAGGAAGAAGGATTTGTTTTGGTTCTATAAGAGAGCATCCTTGTTGCTGAAAAACATGCACTGAACATTTTAAAGATAATGGTGCCTCATATTTGAAACTCATTTTCAAATGGCACAGCAAATATAGAAGGCTAGGCAGGCAAACTGACAGAAAGAGAAAACAATAAAGGGAATATGACCAAGTATTAACAACAGTGGAATGTGAGCCAAAGGTACTGTAGCATTGCTCTTGCAATTTTCTTGTGATTTTGAAATTACTTCAAATAAGAAGAAAGGAGTTGAGGGGCAGGAGAGAGAATAGAAAAAGAAACTTCAATTTTCACTGTTATAAATTTAAGAACAGGAATTGCAGGTAAAAGAAACAAGCACCAGGCAAAGGCCACCTAAAAAAAAAAAACAAAAACAAAAAAAACAAAAAACTGGTGCAGTTATGTGAGGAAGAAATAATGAAAATGTTAAGTAGAAAGTGTTACAGGAAATAAGGGATATTTAGTGTCTGATGGATCGGTTTAATGTAAAATAGCATAAAAATGTAAATTCTCAAATAAAAACTGACACTACCCCAATGGAAGTAGAGTGCAGACTGAAAGGAGAGACTTTTGTCTTACCACTGTCAAATGTGTAGACATCAAGTAGACAAGAGTCAGTGAGCGCATAGAAATCTACCTTCATGGTAGATTCTCTAAACCTACATGGAATATTGTACTCCTTGTATACAAAATGCAAACTACTTTGAAGCACACACAGAACACTTGCAAAACTTTTCCAAATTCATATCCTGTATATAACATGTTTCATTAAATTTTATGTGTGTTTTTTTGTTGTTTTTTGTTTTTTTGTTTTTTGTTTTGCAGAACCAGGGATTGAACTCAAGCCCTTGCTCTTGCCAGGGAAGCATTTATGCCACTGAGCTATCTCTCGAGCCTATCTCATTAAATTTTAAAGGCCTAGTACCATACAGACTAGGTTCTCTGATCAAATTGCAAATAAGGAAAAAAATAAGAACTGCATAAGTATTAACAAGTTATCTGCACTTGCATTCGCCTTTAGGTGAGAACCACAGAGCTCCTTCCTCACACTCCCCTTTTACGCTCTAATTAAGCTAAAAAATGAATACCAGAATGAAGTGGCAATTGAGTGTCATGCTTCCAATTCCACTGGGTTCTTAATCCTCGTGTGACTGTCTAAAATGGGTGCAAAAAGGCAAACAAGCTGGAAGATGCATTAAGAAAAATGCAAATATTATATGTTCATTATTTAAAGAAGACATAAGGATTTGACATATACCACTGTGTAGTTAGCCTTAGTGAGATCTATGATTAATATTCAGGAATGAATAGTGATGAAAAATAAATGAACGGTAAAGAGGTGAAAAGTCTGTATTTTTTAAACTAAATAACATAGGCAACCTTATAATGCAATACCATTAAATATTAAGGGAAAGTTTCCTCCAGCTTCAAAAGCTTTTCAGCTTATATTTTTAAAAAGCACCTGCAAAATGCCTCAGGAATTATGTGCTTCAAGAAGAAAAATCAATTGCAAAAGTGTGTCAAGCCAGAAATGTTGTAGTTCAATATGTTGTAGACTTGGCTAAGATCTTACAAGACACAATGCATGAAAAAGTTAAATCTTTTGTGGCATATTCTATTGCAGCTGATGAAAGCATAGATATAAATAATACCACCCAGTTAGCTATATTTATTCATGATGTCAGAGAGAATTTTGATATGACCAAAACACTTTCAGGCAGAGTGCCCATGACAGGAATAACATCAGGAAATGGGCTTGTTTTTTGTGTTCAGAAAATGTTCATGTTGGATTATTTAAAATTAGTAGTCAAGACAGATAGGGATTTTATAAGGGTCAGCGCTATAGAAATTTAATTCAAAATAGCAGCATGTTCCTAAGTTATAGGACGTAAGCCAAATTATTGCATCATTCACTGGGGAGATCTTTATGCTCAAAGTTAAAAATGAAACTCATTGTCAAGGTAGCTATTACCATTTGGACTCTCCAAATCACAGGAAATACAGTGATTGGCTTTATGAATTAGATGCTGTACTGTTTGAAAGCAGCTGGCTTATTGGTGTCAGTGATCTGAACAAAATTTTTTAACTATTCAAAGTAATTTATTTACTTGTGCTATGTGAAGAAAAGCTCTAGTTTCAGGTCACCTACAGAAACTGGATCAGATTTAGTCTTAGTTGACATTACAGCCACTTGAAACTCTCAATATTTCTTTGAGTGGGTGTTGAAATGTACTTATCCCAAGAGGATAAAAGAGTTAGATAACGGTTACTAGAATGCAATTATGTAGCAGCAAATTGTTCTAATGTTCTATCGTCCAGTAGGATAATTATAGTTAACAATGTGTTAGCATCTATTTTACAAGTATGATGTCATTAAGTGATAACCGTTTTTCACTTTCATTGATCTTAGGGAACCACATATGCAATCTATTGTTGGCCAAGATGTTATCATGCGTGTAGGACTACATTCCTTAGGTTTTCTTTTATAATCTCAGAAAAAAACACTTTCTCAAGTTGGCACATTGTTGTGTTATGTGCTCGTATTGTATGTCACTCATTTATGCTACCTACATGGCCCCTTCTCAGTCACTATTTCTACCTTCAGATCTACATTTGCCATTGTGTATTAGACATCACTGTGTCAGTATCTGCAGCACATGAAATTCAATGCCTCTAAAAGTGAACTTAGAAAAATTGCCTTAGGAAATCCCACTGCAACAGCAGAGTGGATACTTTAATCAGCCACTCAAAAAGACTCCAAATCTGCAGTGCACCTAGCATAGCTCCTCTTCTGAAGTTCATTGCAGCCAATTGGCTTCACCATAGCACTCATGCTGAATTTCATGCTGGTCACACTGTTTTAGTTCTTGTTTATTCTCACATTGAAATTTTGGAAGGTTCTCTTGGAAACACTTCCTGCCTTCAAATTCTCCAATCTCGTATGTGTAATACCCCAGCATAAACCTTCAGTACACTGATTATCAGATCTCTACTCTGCTCACGTGCTGATTTTGACTTTGCACTGCTTGTAACCATCTTTAAGGTGAAGGGTATACTTCGCTGCCTATCGTAGAGTTTCCATGGCCCAATCTCAGCCTAACTCTCACACAGTAGCAATGCCCATTACTTCCCACTATGCATACTGTCAAGTTGGTAGCTGATTTTATGATACATTGTACTCATATAATATGTTGTATTGGAAGATGCAATAGTATAATATGATGCATATTGGAGGATGTATTATATATTTGTTTCACAAATTCTTTTTATTTTAAAAAGAGAAAACAAAAACAATAGAGCATTTCCAAACAAGATGATAGGAAATTAATGATGGTGATTAAATATTGTGTATTATTATTTTCAAAATAATTGATCAGCTTACCAGATATGGGTGTGCAGAATTGATCCAAGAATATAATCGCCAACTGTTCCCTTCAATAAACGAATAGCTAAGCTCATGATCAGAATGCTTTTCAGCTCCATTTCCACAGGCCAAAATGTAAGTCTCCTTCAAGATCTATCTTAAAATCCCTCTTCTGGGAAGCAGCCTACTTTGAGCTTTTCAATTGAAATAGCTACTTCTCTTAGCTAATCCCATTATAACTTTTTAAGAATTTAATCTTTACTATCTTCCTTATGACCATACCTGGATATAGTTCCTCTTTCCCCTAGTGGACTAGAAATCTGTCAGATATTTCTGTATCTGCCTTAATTTTCAGTCCCAGCAACTATCCCTCTTCATAAATATTCACTATTTTGAATTGAAGTTGGGGGGTGGAAACCTCAAGAAAATAGACCTTAAAGGATCCATCCTGGAGAGGATTTTGTCGATATAATCATGAAATAGTCCCACAAATTTTCTTGATTTTGTAGGCATGTGAATAAAAGGATCATTGGTATTTCCGCTTCATTCCTCTACTATCAAGTTTAGCAGCTCATTCTGTTTGCAAGAATCAATTCCTTTCCACTACATGCTGTCATAAATGAGCCAGTCAAGATTTTGGCTTCTCTGCTCCACCTGACAATATGTGAGCAGGGACAAACAGTCTACTATTAGTCAGTCGGAAGCTTCTACCTGAAGTGTATGTCTTGATTAAGTAATGAAATGATGAAGAGTATTGCAAGCTATTCATTGCAGCGGTAGCAGTGGAAGCAATAAAGCTGATGACACTGGCATCCTGGCAAGCATGCTCAGCCCCAAAGCCCTTGCTGTGCCACCAGCATCCTTCGTGACTGTCCAGGGCTCCCTTAATGTATGTGCATTCTCAGGAATCAACAGCCTCCAGGAGCCTGCCTACATCTTGCCAATAAACATCTTGTTGCCTCTTACTAAGTGTTCTGAAACTCACAACCAAGAATATTTACTTACATATGGTATATTTGTACTTCCTAGTGAAGAATTTGTAGACATTACTTAGGCCTTTTAAAGAATACCTCCCATAAAAACTATTAAAGTTTCTAGGCTCTACTTTGCAAGAAAAATCTAATGATGTTCTGGTCCCATCATGTGGCAGCTATTCAGTAATTGCTTTTATCACATCCTGAGTATTTATATCCTTTTTAAAATGGATTTAGCACAGGGTCTACAAGATATCACTACACAGGGAGGACCTGTAGTGTTCCTCCTATTTTTAAGCTTCCCAAGTACTGGGATTACAGGAATATGCCCATACACCCCATCTCAATAGCCATCTTAGGGTGCCCCAGGGGTAGGACTGGCACAGCACACCAGAGATCGAACCCCAATCCCTGAATCTGCCTCAGAAGGCCCTTTAATCCACTGAACTTTTTGGGACATTGTTAGCAAAACTCAAGAAAAGATGAATTCAAATAACAAAATGTCTTTGCATCTTAATTATTTTTATAAACATAATTCTATTTTTTTTTTTTTTACAAAACTGAGACCACTGCTAACTTTGAGGACACAGAGTGATAGATATCTAAGAGCACAGACAACCTTCCCTGATCTGATTCTTTTTCCTTAATCAAAGACAGCTAAAAGGAAGGTCTTCAGGGCAGTGAAACTATTCTCTCTAATGTTATCACAGTGAATATATGCCCCTATGGTTCTATCCAAACCCACAGAACATATAAAATCAAAAGTGGGCCTAACGTAAGTTACAGATATCAGATGCTAAATATGTATCAATGTGGATTCATTAATTGTGACAAATGTACTCTGGGATGGAATGCTATTAATGTAGGAGGTTGTACATGTGTAGGAGCAATAGGAAAAATTACTGTATCTTCTGCTCAGTTATGAGGAGAACTTAAGACTACAAAAGTTTATTTCAGAAAAAAAGTGGAGAAATTACCATTCAAACCAAATTCCTTCAGTTTTCTGTCGATATTCTATTTATCCTTGACTTGATGGAATGTCTTGTCATTCTGTAACATTATATCTTGCATGCAAGTTTAAACCTGGTAGCATGTCAAGTTAATGTGAATCTGCAAGTTCCAGAAGAGTTTAAAATCCCACTATTTTTGGCATATTTTTTTATATCAGGTTTAGGAAATATTATGATATCTGACTCATTTAAAGAAGTTTTTTTTTTGCCTTTTTTGGCAGGAAAATGGGATTTTACAGAGATTTTATGAACTAAACTTCACAGTTGTAAAACATATTTGACAGTCTCCTAAGAACTTGATTTCTTATAGGTTTATAGGAGAACATTGCTTTTTTGTACAATGAAAATAAAAATGCTCATCAGACATAATGGGTTTCTCAGCACTTCCACAAGGATTCTAATTTTTATTTCCAAACTAGGACATGAGGTGGGGACTGTCCACTTACAAGTAATCAGTGTATGGTTGATTTATTGACCTCCAATGGTACTGTAAAAGTCCTGTTTCTGGGTTAAAGGAAGCATCACATGAGAACTTAAAGTCCTCAGAATTACGATGAAAGGAACGATTTGTTTCTGTCCCTTATTAAGGTGATCTCCATGCCCTATCTTACACCTACAACAAAGAACCTCCACTGTTAGGCTATCCTGCCACCTATTTTATTTTAATAAACAGAATTTTTACTGGAATGGAGCCGTAGTCATTCACTTAGTCTCATGGTTGCCTTTATGTTAAATGACAGGATATGGGCTGGGGACATCATTCATCAGCATAGCTGCAAGGTCCCGAGTTTCACCCCTGTGACCAAAAATAAATAAATGAATAAAGAAATAACGGAACTGATTAGCTCCCACAGAGATCAAGTGGCCTACAAAGCCAAAATATTTACTCGTAGTTCCTTAGCAGAAAATTTCTTTTACACTGTGACCTAGAATGTGGTTTCTCCACCCAGAATGGTATTTGAAAGACCTTCTCAGTTCATAAATTACTTTCTGACAATCTATAGAAGACTATCCACTCAACGATCATTAATCAGGTTTCAGAACTGTGTTCTCGACACTCAATCAATACAGCAGGGGGAAAGGAAACAAGGCGGGATGTTGAGCCTCACGGAGCTTATGGCGTGGTGTAGAATCACGATGCAAAGCAACCGAACACTTCTCCTGTGTACACAGAGGTAGAGGCCAAGAAACTTCTCAGAGCACAGCTGGAGTTCCAAGGATGTGTTTAACACAGCGCGTGCTCTCCAGGGAAAGCCATGGGCTGCAGTTTTCCTTGCCCCACTGCCCTGAAGGTGAGAGGTGCAAGCAGGGTGGGACGACACAGTCAGCACCAATTCTCCTGCCCTCTGAATTAACTTCGTGGGCTGGCAGAAGGTAGGAGGCACCAATAAAGCATTTTGCTGGAGAATGGCAGAGTTTAAAACCAAGCGCTCACAGGAAGGTAGTTTTTCAAAAGTATTCCCACGGCTGCTTTCAGTAAGGTCCTCATTAGCCTTGATGCGGGTTTCTTCTGATGGTGCCCTTTACCCTGACTTGGAGACTGCAGCTTTAAAGAGACAGTTCAGTCCCCACTGTGGCTCAGTCCTTGGCCTAATTTAGGGAGTACAATAATCCTCTCCAACTGGGAAGATGATGAGATGGTTCCTCTGTGATTTTCCGTTTGAGCGTTGGTGACCAAAATCTACAAGGAAACCACCCAGCCTGCACATCTTTTGGACTCTGCTGCAGCTGAGCTGCTGCCCTGTTGATAGAACAGGCTCAAAATAGGGCTGGTCCAGAAGTGGATTCTTCTACGCTCCCATAGCTCCCTGTTTCAGAAAATCACAGACTTTAACATTTGAAAATTCTGATAGAACATCTAACCTAATCCTAGCATTAAAAAAAAAATTTTTAAGAAAATGAGAACTTAAAAGGCAGTTTGACAAATGTTATTTAAAGGATGAAGATATCTGCGATCTCAATACAATCTGATTCACTAATGAATATCATTTTCTTAAAGGCTTAGGATCTTTCTCACATTTTAAGGTGCACAAAAGTTACCTCCTGGGATTTGGCTGTGTGCACATGCCCTAATTCCATGTGGATCACGGCACTGTGCATGACCCTTCGCCCATTGCCCCAGTCACCCTCTGGGCCATCTCTGAGAAAACACAAACTTTAGCAACCTTTCCCAGTGAATAAACGGCTGGAGAAACACTGAAAATGTCCTCCTCGATGTAAGACCTGCGCTGCAATCAGAACGATGGGCTGTTTGAAGCCAACATAAAGAATCAGCCGTGCACTTCAATTGTATGTGTGCCTTTTAAAAAGCAATATAATGGCATTAGGACATCATCACTCATTCTTTAGGAAAAGTCTGCAGGAAAATAAAAACCAAATGATGAAGATTATGTCATTCAAGTAACAGAAGAAATTTAAATTCTTTTTTATAAAAATCCTTTCTTAAAAGCCAGGCGCAACAAGAAAAAATAAATAAATAAATAAAATTTTTTTAAAAAGGGGGAGGGGCGCCGGGATGGCTCAGTGGTCTAAAGCGCCTGCTTGGGAAAGCTTGGGCGCCTTGAAGTACCGCGGTTCAATCCCCGGCACTACATGCTGCACCAGCCCTGCCCTCGGGGCGGGCTGAGCCGGCCATAAAAATGAGTGAATAAACAAACAAAGGTTCTGAAACAAGAAAAAAAATAAATAAATAAAATTTTTAAAAAAGCCGGGCATGGTGGCTCACTGTAATCCCAGCACTTGGGAGGCTGAGGCAGTAGGATTGGTGAGAGTTCGAGACCAGCCTGGGCTACAAAAGTGAGCTCAAGGCCAGCCTGAACTGCATAGTGAGATCCTGTCTCAAAAAGACAAAAAAAAATCCTTTCTTTCTTTCTTTCATTCTTTCTTTCTTTCTTTGGTCCTGGTTCTTGCTACATGGCTGGGACTAGTAGTGATCCCCCTATCTCAGTCTCCCCAGGGCTAGGATTACAGGCATGTGCCACACGATGTTGGGGTTCAAACTGAGTCCTTGCGCTTGCCAGGCAGCGCTTAGACCACTGAGCTATCTCAAAAGCCTAAAGAAGCTTAGACTCTTTTATATGTATTTTGCCATGGCTAGAAATCAGTGTTCAGATACAAGGCTCTGTAAAAAGCACACATATAGAGACAACTAATAGGTGCATAAATATATACTTATCTCTGTTGTCTAACAATAGCTTATATGCAGGATCAGAAGAAGCATGTTAGGAGCAGTTATATTAGTCAGTTTTTGCTATTATAATAAAATACAAGGGCAATAAAGAGAGAGAGAAATACAGTGAATGAGAAAGAAAGAAAAAGCAGGCAAGAAAAATAAAAGAAAAAAGCCCAAATAACTACAAATTTATACTTCTCCAACTTAGGGGATCCAAATACATATTTAATTTAATTTATAGCTTTCAGTGATTCTATGCTATTTTACTTTATTTATAGAAACATGACATCTTGAACTTCAAAACTTTCTAGCTATGGAAGCAGATAAAGGAGAAAACATCAATAGCAAAACCATGCACTTATGTACACAGGATGAATCAGATATTGGTCTCAAGAACGTTGAAAAGGTTCATCATATTGATTATAGCACAATGTAACACTAAAATTATGCTTGGAATGCATGTCACTCTTGTCTTTTTGATGTGTACTGCTCCTGGCGTAAACTCAGTTACTGTCATTCTCTCTCTCAAGAGTAGTACTTGAAAATAAGAGACTGGGCCAAGCTAAGTCAAAGATATTTGATACTCAGAAAGCCAGTGATGATAAGCTCAAGTACCTATATTATAGAGTAATAGTATCACAAAGCTTTTCTGCTGGAGAGTTAAGAATGTAAGTTAACAGACCAAAAATCGGAGAAAAAGAAGGGCTATAAGGATAGCTAATATTTTGGCCCTAGCCCTTCAAGGTCAATAAGGACCCAGGATATAAGAGAACCTGTGCTGTAATATCCTATAACTCAGAGGTGTCCCAAATTTTCTGGTCAAGGAGATTATGGGACCTCAGAGGAAAGGGATGAATGAACTGTGGTGCATCTAAGGAGAGTCACCCAGAGAAAAATGTGCTCTCAGGCTTTCAGAGAAAATGGCCAAGCAATGGCTGTGTCTTGTCCTGAAGGCTGACACTAACAACAGTTCTGCAAAGTACTGTCTATGGTCCCAAACTTAATCCTGAGGAGATTTGACCCTGGAAGATACAAAAAAAATGAATGTTTTATTATACAGGTCTTGCTTCGACTTGCCCTTGACCACCCAGCAAGAAAAAAAAATGATTAATTACAATGCATGAAATGCAGAGCTAGATTGGTGAGATGAGCTTTAGGAGGCTTAGATTCAGTAACCTCCAACATTACAAGCTTCACTGGTGGCCCACTGCAATTGCGGAACATTTGACTGTCTATGTATCTGCTTCCTCTTAGTCCAAAGAGAAGTATATTCTTTTCCTTTTTTTTCTAAGCAACATCAATAGGGAGGTGGGTCATGCCCACACACTGTACTCTGTAGAACGATTATGAGGACAATATGCAATATGTCAACTTTCAAAAAAAAAAGAAAGGGGAAAAGAAAACAAAAAAGTAATGTTGATTTAAAAGTGTTAATATTTAATTGTTTGATCAATCTTATATACCTGTATGTATTAATCTAAGCTGATCCGATGATGAAAATATGTAATATAACCATTGTTAAATTTAAACAATAAAAATACTAAATTAAAAAAACAAAGAAAAAATAACTAACACACAGCCCAAAATTGTAACGTCTCTGTGGATGTGAATTTTTTTCTTAGGGTGGTACTTACTGTCACACTCACTCCCTCTTTCTTTGAAGATATTTTCAGAGAAGGGAAGCTATCTTTTCCTGCTGTTCTGCCAAATAGCATGACATACAAATCTTCTCTAAGGTTAAGAACACCACTACTTCCCTTAGCAGCGATCCAGAATGGGTCAGGCCACCTTTCTATCCTCCATGCTCCTTCACATGGGCACACAGAACTGCTGGCATCTTCTTCTACTCCGCCTGCTGAGAGTCATAGGGATCACAGAAATTCACCGCTAGCTTTCAAGCTCTGCTCTGAACTCTCAGAACAGCTCTTTCCTTCTGAGCCACTTAAGCCAGCAGCCTCCATCTCCATCTCTCCCATGAAATATGTTTCCAGACTGAGGACACTCACACCAGGGGTTATCAACACCGTCTAGCTCGCCCTACCATGGCTAGGTCTCTACTGAGTAGATTGTAGAGCAGCAATACAGATCAAGTCACTGACATTCACAACCAGCAGCGCCCTCAACCGATGCAGTTGGTTCCCTTGGAAGCCTCTCCCTCACTTGCTACAGAGAGTAGGTTTTCTCTTACCACAGTACCATGCTCTGCACAAGGCTAATGTCTGCTGGCTGCCACACTCTTATACTTACACCTCAGGCTTGTCCTTGTGTAGACCTGGGAAGGGTAAAAATGTGGTAAATGTTACTGGGCAATCACCTACCCTTTCAAGATGGCGCACAAAGGAAGAATCTGGGGACCAGTCAGGGCAATATTTATGTCTTTGGTTTGAGGTTTTGTGTTTATAGCACAAGAACTCCTCAAAGACTACTTCAGGCTCAATAATCCAACTCAACAAAGCTGTTTTATTTGTGGCTGTGGTTTATAATGGTAAGAGGATAAAATTAAAACTAGCAATGGGAAATGGCTCAGAGAGCAGAGTAGGAGAGGTCCAGGTAGGAGCTTCCCAACATGCTCTGCTCCAAGGCTGTGCAGACAGCTTCTACTCTTCCCACCCGTGATGTCTGGCAACAGAAGAATCTTGCCAACCCTGGAAATTCACCCTGGCTTGCCTGTCTGAACTTTCCTTGGAGGTCATTCACGTAGACAGAGATGAATTTCATCTTGTAAAACAAAAATAGTTTAGTTAGCTTATAAATAAGGCAGCTAGCTAGGGAAGGGTGATCAGCCACATTGATCAGAAGAAAAATAAGAATAGGCAGTGAAGGAACACTAGAAGAACAGGAAGTAGCATCTTCAGACAAAAGGGAACACAGCCCCCTCCTAGCAAAGAGAGTTACAGCCCCTCCCTACTAAAATTCTGAGTTTTCAGGAGCTTTAAATGCAAAATAGTCAGTTCTCCCGAAAACCCATTTCCTTTAAAACCTACTTGCTTAATAACTAAGTGGGTTAGAGACCCTGAGTTCTGGCTGGTTATTTTAAATTTATAGACCCACCCATGATAAATGGTGAATGAACAATCCAATAATTCTTATTCTCTGATTGCCTTTAAAAAGAAAGACATGTTAGGGCTGGCCTGATAGCTCAGCCAACTAAAGCTGCCTGCCTGAGCAGAGCGCAGCAGCAGGGTTTCGATCCCCAGAATGTTGTGCTGGCCCTGCCCATGGGGTGCACTGAGATTCCATTGAGACTGGGTGTCGTGGTGGACGCCTGTAATCCCAGCACGCAGGAGGCTGAAAACAGGAGAACCGCTATGAGTCTGATCTATGTAGTGAGACCCAGTAGACGCTGTGGCCCTGTCCTAAAAACAGAAAAACAAAAACAAAACAGTAACAACAATAAGCAAGATTATGTGGAAATTCCACTTTTCTGATTTCCCTTCCAGACAAACCAAGGCGTCTTTTTTTTTTTTTTTTTTTTTCCTTCACCTTATTTTCAATAAATCTCTGCTAACCTTCTCCTTTTGGTTTGCAACATAATTCTTTGACATTGTGAGACCATGAGTTCAATTTGTACAGAATTAACTACTTCAGTTTCAAGTTCTTACAGAAATCAAGTTGATTTTCCCTGGCTGAAAGTTCCAACCATAAATCACATTGTTTGCATAGACTATCTGCCATAGCCCATAGCTCCAGGTAAAAATAAATACTCTCTACCAGGCAGAATATTCAAAGGCTTAGAGGTCACCTTGAAGTAGCTAGACGAAAAGGCCAAACTTTCATTGGACAAGGTTAATCTTTGGCTGAACAATGTCTTAGCTGTGCTTTTCAGATAATGGAAAAAGTTTGACTTGAAGTTTTGTTACACATAGAATTCTTATTACAAGACTACAGAAATTTGTAGCCCTTCCATTTCAGAGTTACTTTTATTTTTTCTTCTTTTTTTTCTGTCTTATAATCAAGTAAAGCCTGTTTCTGTTATGGATGAAAGATATGCTGCTTACAGTGTTATGGGGAGGGTGGCACAGTTTGCAGCTACCAAATAGTCCAGATTTCTACATAAAAATCAGGTACAAAAAAAAAGAAAAGAAAAGGCTTAGAGGGGTTACAACGTTGATTGAAAGAGCCAGGCGTAGAACATATGGTGTCCTGGTACAAACCATGTGCCTGTACCAAGTAGAGTGTTTTTGTATTTCACTAGGAAAACGATGGTAGGGGGAACTCAGAGAGTCTGACTTTGAGGTAGGTAGTACAAGCATGCAAAGCACAAGTAGCGTCAGGGTCTCTGCCCTTCATGCATTCTTAGAGTCTCAAACCTAAGTGTAGAAAGGAAAACAAGGAAATGCATGGTCTGAACAGACATTTCAAAAGAAATTAGAGGAAGAAAACAGTACCAAAATGAGTGGTTTCTCAGAATCGATGGCAACATTTTGTTCCCTATACTCCTCTGCAAAGAGAAATAACCAAAATTATTTTTCTTTATCATTCAAACTGGTAAGTACCTGCAATCTTGAAATAATTAATCTATTTTCTATTTGAATAAGCACTGGTTTGCTATAAGAAAACTAAGACACTTTTAATTTCATTTAACTCAACCTCACATTACCTCTGCTGAAGCTTTCCCATTTCTCTTTGATATTGTTTTTTATAATTTCATAACAATGTTAATTATTAGTGGCATCCAGTTATATTTTTTCAGTTGACATTTCTGATGGAATTATTTATGAGCTCCATTTCGCCTATTTTGGTCAATCTATCTTCTCAAAAGTATTATTTTTTTCATCATTGCCATTGCTTTACAAAGAACTCCTGGAGTCACAAAACTTTCAATTAGTTAATGATGCAAAGGGAACTCTTAAATAAGCCATGTACCAAGCTACCCTAGAGGAAATAATATTGGTCTCTGATGAGCCTTGTTTTTCTTATATCAAACCTATGTTTATTTATTTAGCGAGTACTTACTGAAGGCTTCTTAGATTTTTTTCAATCTGTTTGGAACAGGGTCTCACCACACAGCTTGCATTCATAGTGATCTTCCTGTGTTCAGCCTCCCCAGCATTGGAATTGCAGGCATGCACAAAGCAAGCCCAGTCTTGGGGGCAGGCTCAGCATGCCTGGGGGCAGAACCAGCCTGCTTGTGGTGCCAGAGATTACACCTCAGTCTCTGCACTTTCCTAAGCAGGTGCTTATTCTGCTGAGCTATCTCCCTATCCCTAGATTTTTTGTTTTGTATTGTTTTGTTTTTTGCGGGACCAGGGTTAAAACTCATGACCTTGCACTTGCTAGGCAGGCACCTGTGCCACGGAGCTATCTCCCCAGCCCCAAGAATTTTTTATTTTATTTATTTTTTCCTTGTTTCAGAACCTTTATTTGCTTATTCACTCATTTTTATGGCCGGCTCAGCCTGCCCTGAGGGCAGGGCTGGCACAGCATGTGGTGCCGGGGATTGAACTGCGGTCCCTGAAGCCGCCCAAGCTTTCCCAAGCAGGTGCTTTAGACCACTGAGCCATCCCTCCAGGCCCCCTAGATTTTAATCATTCATTTGAATACTGGATATATACAATAGCAATATAAATAAAACCTGTCTCTGACATTATAGAATTTAACTTTTTGCAGAGGGGTCAGAATATAAACAAGTAAGCAATTAAACAAAATAACCCCATATAACAATAAACATCAATAAAAATCACAAAGTGGAGTGATAAAGAAGGTGATGGAGAAATAAGACAACTAATACAGATACAGCCTTCTAAAGCAAGGCTCTCTTAGAAGGTGTAGTAGTTGACTGTGTCAATTTGAGAAGCTTAAAAACCATCTAAATAGGCTCAGCAACTCTATACCCTAGGATCTAAAGGGCCCGCCCTAAGGTGACTCATCACTTTAGTGGATATAAAAGGGAAAAGATGAAGGACAGAGGATTCTATTCTTCACAGCAGCTCGTCTTCTCCTTCATCTTGGTGATCATCTCCTGGCTTCCAGCACAGACTCCTCGGCTTCTGTCTTAGATCCCTCAACCTTCTGGTGTAGACTTATCAAGTCTTTCACTGAAGACCTATTGGCCTCCTGATACAGACTTAGCAGAACACTGCAGTGAGCTCCAGACCTTGGACTGAATCCTCCAGTCTGCAGTGGGCAGAGGCCCACTGTGTGCTTCCTCAGCCAACTCTGTGGTTAATCATTACAAGCCAATCTTATAATATCTTCCACATTTATAGAACATATCTGTTTCTCTAGTAAAACCCTGACAGATACGGATTTCACTAAAATTAATCCTGAATGACAAGAAACTTGGCTTGCAGAAATCAAACCTGAGCAAAGAGATGTGAAAGCAAAGTAAATAGCGAAGGAACGCCGAGAATCTATAAGTCTATGAGTCCAAGAACAGGGAGAAAGAAAACAATAAGCTGAAGTGATGTCACAAAAGTGGACTCAGACCAGCTCAGGGAGGGATTAGAGTGCCCTGCACTGTGATTTTGGATTTATTTTAGGAGCAGAGAAAATTCACTGCAGTCTATACTATAGATTTGCATCTATATTTCTTTTTTATTACTTTTTTATTACTTTTAATAAGAAATAATAATGCGACAGTTTCAAAACATGTTAGTAGTACATTTCCAATAATTGATACAATGCATATTGTTGTCCTCGTAGTAGTCTGCACAGGATGCAGAAATAATAATTTTTCTGATCATTATTGATATAAAAATTTCTTCTCAGTGAATTAAGAGAAAGTAGTTGTATACATAGTCCAATATTACATATTGCAGTGGATTAAGCTAACACTGACTGCTCTCTGCAAAACAGACAGAATGGACATTAACATGTCAGATAGCCAATTAAGGTGTTAAGCAATAGTGTACATGGATTCAACTTGGTGATAGCAATTCATATGCAGATGTAGATCAAATGTAACTGCCAGAATAGGACAATGTAGATAGTTATGGATGGATTTGACAAATGAGAGTAGAGAGGGATTCAGGATGGCCTCTAGATTTAGAATTTGAATAAGTAGGTAGGTAATGTCATGGACTGAAAAATCTTGAGTAAACAAGGTGGGCAGAAAATGAAATCAAGAGTGCTTTCATTTTTGTTTTTGTTTTTAGAAAGTGTCTTGTTATACAGTTCTGGGCCTTGGACTCAATAGGTAGCCCAGGCTAACCTCAGACTTGAAGGATTCCTCTTGCCTCAGTCTTGCAAGTTCTGGGATTACAGGCATGCACCACCATGCCAAGCTGGCTCAGCAGGAGGATTTTTTTGTAATCTATTGTTTTCATTTTCTTTGTTGACAAATATAAGTCTGAAATGCTAGAGAGATGCCCAAGGAAGATATCAACAGACACATGAATTGGAAATGGAGTTGAGAATGGAAATATAACTTGGAACACTATCATAATAAAAATTATACTTAATGCTATCAGGTTGAGAAAGTTCCCTAATTGATAAATGAAATGAATTCCATTAATTTAAACTATGAGTTGTTTTTGTATTAGCAGTAATTGTTTTTTTTCATCAGTGTAGTTTTGTCCCTTCTAGTTTTGAGATAATTGGTTCCTAATCAAAAATCAACTCTGCAAGATGAAAGATCCAGTGAAGGACATAAACTAGATCAAAGATACTGTTGGATATCTGCAGCAAATCTATGACTTTGGCTTTATTATCAGTGCCCTTTAGCCTATTGGCAATGCTAAACTCAGACATATTCAGTGAATAAGGCGTGCATCCTATTTAACCGTCTATTATTTAAATCCAGTGGATGGAAACCTATTACTAAATAAGATTTTTCAAACAGAAACAAGAAACTATCAATTTTAGAATTTATAAAGGGATTTTGTTGCCTTTTAATAGACGCATAACTTCCAATAAACTATAAAGGCTCTCCAAATTTTGACATGACTTAGATTTCCTGTACTTCATTTTAGATCTTAGCTTATTGCCTTTTTTTTTTTTTTTTTTTTTTTTTTTTTTTTTTTTTTTTTTTTTTTTTTTTT
>PVJA010003766.1:60355-92429 GCA_004027025.1 Myocastor coypus | reverse complement strand
AAAAAAAAAAAAAAAAAAAAAAGCCGGGTGTGGTGGCACATGCCTGTAATCCCAGCACTCGGGAGGCTGAGACAGGAGGATTGGTGTGAGTTCGAGACCAGCCTGGGCTACAAAAGTGAGCTCAGGACCAGCCTCAACTGCATAGTGAGACCCTGTCTCAAAAAAGACAAAAAAAAAAAATTATTTCATATAAGTTGCATCAGAGACAACTGAAGATGAAAAACTACAGGGCCCATATACAAATAATTTGTGCTGTGCACCAACAAGAGCCTGCTTTAGCCAGGTGTGGTGGCTCATGCCTGTAATCCTAGCACTTAGGAGGCTGAGGCAGGAGGAATGGTGTGAGTTCGAGACCAGCCTGGGCTACAAAACTGAGCTCAAGGCCAGCCTGAACTGCATAGTGAGACCCTGTCTCAAAATGACAAGAAAAAAAAAAAAAAGAACCTCCTTTAAATTTCCATGTCAAGTTACAACCCCTATACAGTACCAGGCAAGGTTAGTGGCTACTGAAAATATCACCAGGACAGGGCTATCTAAAGGCACATTCAGTAATGTGTTAACTATATAAAAAAGACACTGTACAGTGTAAAATCTTACAGAGCTTTATATTTCATTTTTTTTCTTCAAAAGGAATTGTATGTAGGGGATTACATGCTTTATAGACAACAAAAAACTGCACTATAACCACCTTATTCATCCTCATCCTCTTCATCTTCTTGAGGATGGTATTTAGAACTAATTTCTTGGTCCATAATATACTCATTGGTACTGGAGTTTCATTACTTCTGGACCTTCAGTGCATAGAACTAGGAAACGTACATGTGTTTCTGCACATATATGCACTAATACATCTGTTCTAATCTATAGCTACTTAGGTTTTTATTTTTTTAAAAAAACCAATATGTTAGTAATCCTTTTACCTTCAGCTGCAATCTATCTTCAGGTTTCTTTCTTTTTTTTTTATTATGCATTTAGGACAGGGGATACCGGGTCTCCAGGGTCTCACTATGTACATCGAACTCGTAAAGATTCTCCTGTTTTCAGCCTCCCAAAGTGCTGGGATTACAGGCGCGTGCCACCACGCCCAGTCTCAATCACTGTTTCAGCATGCCCCGGAGGCAAGGCCAGCACAGCAAGCCAGGGATTGATCCCTAGCCATTGCACTCTGCAAAGCAGACGCTTTAGTCCCCTGAGCTATCAGGCTGGCCCTCAAGTTTCTTTATATTTGCCCCTGCTCCGTATTTGTAGCTCCCTTTTCCAACAGTAGGAAGAGTGGCTTTTTTTTTTTTCTTTCTTTCTGCCAAGCTTTATTCCAGAGGGGCTCAGTCCTCAGCAGCTACCTTCCTCATGGCGGCCAGCACATTGCTCAGCTCCTCAGGCTTCCTCTTGGTGCGAATGTGCATCCCTGCCCTTTTCTTGATGAATTTGAGGGCACGTTTGTCCTTGGAGACCTTGAGCAGCTCCATGGCGCGCCGCTCGCAGGGGGCGGAGCCCTACACCTCCCAGATCATGTCTGGCACAAACTTGATGTGTTTGATGAGGTGTCTGCGGTGGTGGCTGTGCCTCAATTTGCTCGTTCTTAGTCACTTTATGGCCCTTGTTGAGGCCCGCGGTCATGGGATAGCGGAAGGCCATGGCTACTGTTCTTCACTGGTTGCCGTGGTGGAAGGGAAGGGTGGCTTTTATTACTCTCCATATGTACTAGCCTCTTCAGTGCATGGATGTGTGTAAAGTAACCGACCTCTGAATATCACATCAGCTGTACAGTTTACATCTGGAAACGGCCTGCTCCACCTCCAGTACCCCACTGCTCTGGCCATGAGTAGTTTCACCATCCAAGTGCTCTGCATAGTGGCTTCTCCCACTGTGGTGTCCCTGGTGCCCAGTGCTGTTGACTCTTCAGTGCCAGGAGGGAGGGGGATGAGAAAGAAAGAAAGGGAGAGGCTGTGCAGATTTTTATTTATTATTTATTTATTTATTATTATTATTTTTTTGTCTTTTTGAGACAGGGTCTCGCTATATAGTTCAGGCTGGCCTTGGGCTCACTTTTGTAGCCCAGGCTGGTCTCGAACTCGCACCGATCCTCCTGCCTCAGCCTCCTGAGTGCTGGGTTTACAGGCGTGTGCCACCACGCTGAGCTGTGCAGACTTTTTAAACTGAAAGCTGCAAGGAAGGAGATGCCATTTGACTAACTGTCTTGGTTACTCTTCTCTCATTATTGGGACAAATACCCAACACCCAAAATGAGGGAAGGAAAGGTTTGTTTAGCTCATAGTTACTGGAGGTTTCAGTCCATATTTAGCTGGCTCCAAGGCAGAGTGGCACATGGCAGAGGGCAACCTCTCATGGTTGTGGGCAAAGAGCACGGGCAACGGGGGCAATAGAGAGAGTAGCAGCAGCTCAGGCACCTAACATCTCTTCCTTCTTTACATTGCAATGCAAATCACCTGTCCCAGGGGAGGTGCAGCACCCATTCCCACAATAATCAATTACAAATTCCAGAAGCTGCCCCATGACTGCACGAGCCTTTAGGGGGACATGATACACAAACCATAACACATATAAACAAGTGTTGTGTCCTTTTTTTTTTTTTTTTTTTGGTACTGAAGATTGTACCCAGGGCTTTTGCACTGCTATAGAGCCCAAGGCCTTTTATTTTATTTTAAGATAGGTATCATTCAGTTACCAAATTGCCTAGGCTGGGCTTGAGCTCACAATCCTCCTGCCTCAGCCTTCCAGAGTGCTGGGATTATAGATGTGTACCACTATGCCTGGCAACTCAAATATAGATTGATAAATGGTTGGATCAAAGTGACTGATGATTTCATAAACTATCTAGTTATTTAAAGTATTAAAAAATTAAGACGTCCCTCTCTTCAAAAACTTTGTAGAGGTTGTGGGTTAGGAAATCTAAAACAGCACCTGTAAAAGATGAGCAAAGGGCAATTGAAGTTGGATTCAGGTCAGAAGACAGAATTTTTCTTAACAGTTGGATATGGAGATATGAGTTCATCTTCTCATACTGAAACCCACAGAAGTCAGCCTCAAGTGAGTGAGGTTGACCACTGATGGGTGGAAGCATCATGAATGATGTCTTAGCCGGGCGTGGTGGCGCACGCCTATAATCCCAGCACTCGGGAGGCTGAGGCAGGAGGATCAGTGCGAGTTCGAGACCAGCCTGGGCTACAAAAGTGAGCTCAAGGCTAGCTTGAGACCAGCCTGGGCTGCAAAAGTGAACTCAAGGCTAGCCTGAACTGCACAGTGAGACCCTGTCTCAAAAAGACAAAGAAAAAAAAAGATGTCTTGTGCCCGGCTGCTGGGCACCAGCTGGATGCCATCCCAATTTCCATGAAGGAGACTGAAGGGCCTTCTAATGTCTTTCTCTGCAGCCATTCATTAATTCATTCTTTTTTTTTTTTTTAAATTATGGCCCACTCAGTCTGCCCTAGGGGGTGGGACTGGTGCAGCAAGTGGTGCTGGGGATCAAACTGCAGTCCCCATGGTTGCCTAAACTTTCCTAAGCAGGTGATTTAGACCGCTAAACCATCTCACCAGCCCAGTCATTCATTCTTTGGACACTACTTATGTTGATACCTGCCATGTCTTCCTGTGCCATTGCACCATGTCTTCCTCTTGCACTGTGCCATTGCTTTCTTTGGACTACTTTTTTTTTTTGCCAGGCAGGCACTTGTGCCATGAAGCCATCTCCCCAGTGTCACATTGCTTTCTTTGGGATTGTGTGTCAATTTGCTAAGCATTAGGAGGATATCTTAAGGAAGACAATCTAGTTCTCGTGCTTAGGAAGTTCATAGTTTTGGGAGAAGCCAGCCCAATAGCCAGGCCACTAAATATGTGTACTAAGCATGAGCCTCTAGCTCTAACTTAGTATACAATGCATAAAAAATGTTACTGAATGCTGGGCTGTGGCAAGAGGACCACAAGTGTGAGGCCAACTTGGGCAATTTAGGGAGACCCTTTCTAAGGTAGCTAACTATTGTACCAATCTGAATTATAAACATCCAAGTGATGGGCTCAGGAAAGCTCTGAGTGTGGCTGGATGGATTTACAGAAGCTGCAAGATTCGTCGTGGGTATGAGTAGCACCAGAAGGTAGGTTTGTATCCTGAATGATATAAAAAGGAGAAAGAAGAAGGAAAGCTCTCTTTGGTTTCTTTGGAGGAGCTCCAGTCTTCACCTTAGCCTTGGAGATTGTCTGCCTTCTAGCGCAGACCCTTCTGTTTCCCAGTACAGGCTTGCATGGCCCTCTCCAGCAAGTTCTAGCCTTCAGCTTTGACTGGACCCTTTGGATCTCTAGTGTGCAGACAGCCCTTCTGCATTCTCCACATCTGGCTCTGCAGGTGACCATTGTAAGCCTACTTTGTAAATCATATATACTTTCTTAAACGTTGAATCTGTTCTCTAGCAAGCACTGACTTGTATACTATCTCAGAATAAGAACTAAAAAAGGATGGGGCAGTAGCTTAGTGGTAGAGTATTTGCCTAGCATAGGTGAGGCCCTAAGTAACACACAATCCTCAGTAACACACACACACACACACACACACACACACACACACACACACACAATGAACCAGAAGAGATGACACTGAAGCTAAGACCTGAAGGACCAGTGGAAGATAGCTAGGAGAAGGGATCAGAGAGAATGCGACAGGGTAAGTGGACACATGCTCCGAAGCCAGACAGGTGAGGGCACAGTGCACCCAGAGTGTCAGACTGTCCTTTACAGCTGAAATGTCCGCCCTGGGAGGATGGAGATGTGAGACTGGAGAGGTAACAGGGCCCTGGCTCACCAGAGTTTTGGAAGTCCTATTTAGACATTAGGACTTAACTCTAGGGGCCATGAGATGTCTCTCAAGAATGTCAGGATGATGTGTAATGTGATCATGATCTCATTCTAGAAAAACTCCCTGACTTTTTTTTTTTTTTTTTGTCTTTTTGAGACAGGGTCTTGTTATGCAGTTGAGGCTGACCTTGAGCTCACTTTTGTAACCCAGGCTGGTCTCGAACTCACACCAATCCTCCTGCCTCAGCCTCCCGAGTGCTGGGATTACAGGCATGCACCATCACGCCTGGCTCAACTCCCTGACTTTGTGCAGTACGTTGGTGAAAGGCAAGATCCTCCCAATAATGCCCTCCTTCAGACATTAACCCCGCATTAAGGGCTGTAAAGGTTTCTTTCTTTCTTTCTTCCTTTCTTCCTTCCTTCCTTCCTTCCTTCCTTCCTTCCTTCCTTCCTTCCTTTCTTTCTTTCTTTCTTTCTTTCTTTTGAGACAGGGTCTTGGTATATAATTCGGTCTAGCCTTAAACTTGTGGTGACTCTTCTGCATTAGCCTTCCAAATGCTGGCATTACTGGCCTGTGCTACCACACCACGCACTTTAGAAAAGCTTGTTGCAAGTTCAGAGATTTCCACAACTATATTCAGGTTTGTCAGAGTCCCTTCCTGGTTCGTCTCCGCCTAAGAAGTCTAAATTTACAATCCTAAAACCACGTTATTGAAATTCCACAAAGTTAATTCCAATCTACCACTCCCAGCGCAACCCATGGTGATAACAAAGACAGTAAGACATATATATATATATATATATATATATATATATATATATGATAGATATATATATATAGATATATATATATATAATTATTGGGGAACCAAGGGGCCATAAGCCCAGCCATGAAGATGGCTTTCCAGAATCAAGAGAGTGACCCAGGGCTGCACTAGGGTTTTATTCATTGGAGAAGGGGGAGTGGCTTGCAAAAGGGAATTGTGGGATGAAGGTGAGCACTGTGAGCTGGGCTAGGCAGGAGGCCTGCATTCACCTCCTCCATATCCAGAGATACGCAAAGGGAGTAATTTGCATTATGCTATTGAGATAGTATCTAATATTTGAGGGGTCTGGTGCTTCAGTTCTGATGTGTAATATTTCAAGCCCCAGGAAGTCATAGCCTCTGTCTTGAGGCTCGATCCCAGCTGACACCGTGTAGCATTGGCTCTTCGTCCTGTTATCAGGGAAACACACGTGCCATCTTCAAAAATTACCACCAGCACTTCTCCTAGACCAATATACACTGCTTAAGGCCAACTGAAAGGATAATGAGAGGTGCTAGCCAGCTCTGTACATTTCAATATGAGGGAATAGGGTCAGGCTCAGTCAAAATAGAGACAGCCGCTTTTCTTTCAAGGAGAGCTGCTCAAGTGGTCTTCCACACAGGTTCAATAATTCACTAGAACAACTCACACAAATCAAGAAAGTGCAATACTTACAGTTTATTCTCTTCTAGTAAGAAGATAAAGATTGAAATGAGCCAAAGGAAGAAAAGTGTAGTGTGGAATCCACAAGGGTTCTACATATGAAGTTACAGTATGCTTGGGGTACATTTCCCTCCCAGGGTTGATGTGTGACAGCATCCCTAGGGAAACTTACCCAAACTCCAGAATCTGGAAGTTTCATTGAGGCTTCATGAGCTAGGCATGAGTGATTGAATTTTTTATCATTATGATTAAACTCCATTTCCAGGTTCTCTCTGCCTCCCAAAGGTCAGACTGGTAACTCCTCGCCAAAGCCCCAACCCTGTAATCATGCAGTTGCTCTTTCTGCCACCTCTGTTTGAATGAGCCAAATTCATTACCACACACTTGTGGTTTGGCAGTCAAATTGGGTGAGAGCAGATCTGGAGAAAATAGGGACAACAGTTAGAGGGGTGCTGGTGAATCCCAAGGAAGAGAACATGGAGACCCAGACTAAGGAGCAGCAGAGGGGATGGAAAGAAGTTGAAGGATTTCAAAGAAATTAAAGATAAGCTGTCAGGATGTGGTGGTTGAGTCTAAGGTAAGGGGTGCTCAGGGAGGGAGGAGTCGAGGGTGACGGGCGGGAATGGAGCCCATCAAATGATTTGGCATGCTGGCTGCTGTGACTTCGGTCTGCTCAGTTTCTTGGTCAACCACCCTAGCAGGATGCTTGTAGTTAGCATTCAGTAACTATGTTGAGGCTGGGGAGATAGCTCAGGGGCACAAGTACCTGCCTGGCAAGTGCAAGGTCCTAAGTTTGATCCCCAGTTCCCCCCCCCCAAAAAAAAGTAACTATGTTGAATGAGCAATGCCTGAATAGACTGATTTTTTTTTGGCACAGGCAGTGACTGTAACTAGACTGCTACAAGAGAGAAGCAGGCTCAGAAATGTTTATTTCTCACTGTTGAGAGAGGGCCACGAACGACCTCACTCACCTGCAGCAGCTGGACTGCTTGCTACCTTCCATGTGGAATATTCCTTAAGATTGTTTATGAGTGTGGGTTTCTGTGTATTTTAAGCTTCTATGCAAGTTGCAAATTTTATGCTCATTTTAAAACTTGAAAGGGCCAAGGAGATAGCTCAATAGAATAAGCGCTTGCCTAGCACGCACAGGGTCCTGAGTTCAATCCTCGGTACTGCAAAATAGAAAACAAAACAAAAATAATTTTGGGGCCAGTGGCATGGCTCAGCGGTCTAAAGTGACTGTTTAGGAAAGCTTAGGCGGTTGCAGGGACCGAAGTTAGATTCCTGGCACGACATGCTATGCCAGTCCCATCCCCGAGGCAGGCTGAGTCAGCCACAGTATAAACAAAAGTCCTCAGGGCCTGGGAGGTAGCTCCATGGCACAAGTGTCTGCCTGGTAAGTGCAAGGTCCTGAGTTTGAGCCCCAGTCCCACAAAAAAAAAACAAAAACAAAAACAAAAACAAAAAAAACCCCTTGAATCCATAACTATAATGGAAGGGCTTGAAAAGGGGGTTGTATGTCATCAGAATGGAATTGGAGTGAATTCTGTGGAGGAATTTTCTCCCTCCCTTTTCATGTTTTCCATGCAGGGAGACCAGAGTAGCTCTCCTGGCTTCTTCAGTCCCTTACTGTCTTTCTTCCTACAGTCATTGAACTCCTTGGTGACCTTGGGAATGAGAATTGCAGGGACCCTTCCTCACATGCTCTTACAGTCTTTCTGCCTGCCTTGAGCTTACATTTTCATCACCTTTCAGCCAGGTGCTCAGCTTACTGAGGTGACCCTAGGGAGAGGCTCAGGGTAATTTGGTCATGTGTGTGCCTGGGAGAGTAGCTCTGTCTCCACCTGGGACCTGGTGTTGACACAGCACTTGTCACGGTGTATTTATGTTACATTTTCTGGGTTGATTTTATTATTAACAAATTCATAAAAAAAGTGATACTCTTGGGCTGGGGTGTAGCTCAGTGGTAAATGCTTGCCTAGCATGTGCAAGTCTGGGGTTTGGTCTCCAGTACTGGAAGAAATAAAAGAGGGATGCTGTTTATTTCTTTCTCCAACTCTGTGCTCTTAGTTGAAGAGCAAAACTACAAAACCAAAGACTTGAATTGCTTTATCTTGGTTTCCCAAGTAGTGGATTTATGGCTCACTTATGGCCCAAGTTCCTGTTGTTCCAGAAAGCTTCCCTACCTCCTTTTATGATTAGGATATGGTTAATAGTCTGAGCTGGGTTCAGTGTAAGGTTACTGGATTGTAATTCTCTTCTGTTTTTAAGGTCTGTGCACCTGGTACTCAGTAAATGCTAGCTAATACTTTCAGGAACATGTGGCATTGATGTGGGGTGGACTTTGAGCATGACACCAATAGATATGGGTGGTATCTAGCTGCAGCCAGATGTTATCTGGAAATTTTTCCGAAGCTTTCCAGAAGGTACTATTTATTATATCACAAAACCCTTCTAAGTTCAATTGATTTAAAACTGGGGACAAAGTTCCTTTTGGAAGATTATCTTGGTGTTATACCTATGTCATTTCTAACAAGTGCATGCCACTTACTATGGATCACTGGATGATAAAAGTGTGCACTGGCTGGAGGAGCAGCCCAGAGGTGGACCCCAACATCTGTAAGGCCCTAAAATCAGTCTCTATCACTAGGAAAAGTAAAGGGTAAAGATATGAATTTCTGAACCAGGGAAAATACTACAAAGTAGAAAGAGGAGTTTAAAAGTAGAAAATTAATTAAAAAATGTGACTTTGATTTAGGATTTGGACACTGTTTTACCTTATCCCATGACCATGTAGTTCAATGCATCTTTGTAGAATTTATCTAGGCAGCATGTTCTCTACTGGAAGCCTACAGGTGTGGGACAAGAGCTCAGTCACTTGTCATAGACAGTAGTACTTTGTTTTAGAAGCCAAATGTACAGGAGATCTTAGTAGGACCAGGCCACAAATGCCAAACCATGGACTACTGAGCCAGGTAGAACTTGGTTTAAACTCTGCCTCTGCTGCATGACCTGGGGCCCATAACTTCGTCTTCGAGTTATAAAGTGGGATTAGTAGCAGCACTGCTATAGCAGGATCAGAAAAGATGATGTTCTCTCATAAGTGCCTAGCACCAAGTCACGTTCATGTTGACACGTGAGGCCTGTCTTCCAGTTCTCTACTGGTGGTGTCAGGCTACTATGGGGTTCAGTGCTGCTTACTGGTATTTATTTTTTCCACAAGCAGCTGGGGCCTCCAGAACTCGGTAGGAGCTCTCTCCTAAGCTTGTCACCTGCGTGAGTTTATCTCGCTTCGCTGTGTGAGCTTTCTATTCCTCTACCTGGATTTCACTTCCCCAATGGGGCTGTAATCTCTCTCAGAGCAAAGCCTTTCATCTTTAAAAAAAGTTTCCATTTTTGAATCTTAATACAGCACCTTTTTGCATAAAGTACTTGCTAATTCAAAAACCAAAAACCAAAAGCCAAAAAGCAGTTTCATTGTTATCTTATGTAACTTTGTCTCCTAAAGCTTGCTCTGTAGTCAGGAGCTGAACTGCGCCTACATGAGGTTGTTACTATACAGTGACAACGTGCTTACCCTTCTGTGTTTGTCTTGAACCGCTGACGTGACTCACAAAGCCACTCGAGGCCTGCTGCCCTCTGAGGAGGCACCATGCAGGCTAACAATTCCGAGGAGCATGGCACTTCTTGAGGTATTTTTGAAACTTCAACTTACATCAGCACCAGAGTTGGGGTGGTGAATTTTCACACTTCCAGGGAAGAGTTATTTTGGAAACAGTGAATGTGGTGTGGGCCAGTGTGGGTGGGTGTGGTCATTTGGGGGTGGAGCAGAGTGCGCAAAGGGAGGTGCGGCACATGGCTCCTCAATAAATACTCAGTTGGACATTTCCAGTGTGCCAGGCACTTGGCATTCACTGCATTCATCACTATGGTCTCTGGGAGGCAGGAGTTATTATTTTTCTTATTTTATAGACAAGGAGCCAGAGTGCAGAGTGCAAAGCACACTTGGTAAACCAGGAATTCATTTTTCCCCAAATTACTAAGCTTGTGTTGAGGGAGCTGGGGGTAGGCAGAGTGGACTTATCCTGGTGACCTTTATGCAGCCTGCAGAGATAGGTGCATGGATGCTTTATCTAAAGACAATAAACAAAGAACAGTGACATTTGAGTTATTGGAGGCAGGGGAGTGGACTGGGGATGTGGGTGTCCTGAGGGAGCTGAGAAAATTGGTCCACTCCTGCAGCATAGGCTGGTGCAGGCACCCCAAGACTCCTCTGAGGGAGACCACAGAAGGCCAGAAAGGACTGGCACAGTCTTGAGTATTGATGGGCAGGGTGCAAACAATCACTAAAGTCTGCAACCAAAGATTCATTTCATGCTTCCCTTTTTTTTTTTTTTTGAGACAGGGTCTCACTATGCAGTTCAGGCTGGCCTTGAGCTCACTTTTGTAGCTCAGGCTGGTCTTGAACTTGCACCGATCCTCCTGCCTCAGCCTCCCGAGTGCTGGGATTACAGGCGTGCGCCACCACGCCCGGCTAGGAATATAATTTTTTTTCTTTTTTTTTTTTGTGGGACCGAGGTTCAAACTCACAACCTTCCACTTGCCAGGCAGGCACTTGTGCCACAGAACTATCTCCCCAGCCCCGAGGAATATAATTTTTAAAAACATTTTACCATGAAACTTTTTGAGCAAGCAAATTGAAAGAATCGTACTTATGCACTCATCTAACCACCACAATTAGCATTTCACTTTCACCGAGCAGATCGGCACTCGTGAGGTTATTTATAAAGCTCCTGCTCTCCTCCTCACCTATTCCCTGTCTGCTTGGTTAGACAGCGGCCTTCCGCCAGGACATTCCCTTGCAGCCTACTTAGGTTGCTATATAAAGCCTGCCCCTCTTTGGACTGGATCAGAACGTTCCTTATCTCTTTGCAGCAGGATTCATAATCTGCCCCCTTGGCAGGCGCTCTGAGATCTGCTCTGACTGCTGCTATCAGGGCCGCCCGCCTGCATGTGGTCATCTTTTCTGGCTTTCCCCGAAACTTGGCCAACACCACCAACTGAACCTCAAACACAGGAAGCTGTTTTCTTGTTTCATTAGAGGACAGGTGCTGGGTAGCTGAGATGAACTCAATGGGCTTGGCATGAGTGATGGGTGTGGCAGACCTGCACAGGCTCTGAGGTCAGTCCTGATGGACTGTCACAGTCCACATTGTCCCCTCTCCCAAGCAGCTGTACCAAGGCCCTGTTCTCTCACTCCCACCCCTGCTCCCCCTTCCCCGCTTTCTCTTCATTTTTTTTTTTTTTAGAATTTTATTTATTTATTTATTTATTTATTTATTTATTTATTTATTTATTCATTCTTGTTTCAGAACCTCTGTTTGGTTATTCACTCATCTTTATGGCTGGCTCAGCCCACTCCGAGGGCAGGACTGGCGCAGCATGTGGTGCCGGGGATCGGGTATCGAACCGTGGTCCCTGAAGCCGCCCAAGCTTTCCCAAGCAGGCGCTTTAGACCACTGAGCCATTCCTCCCGGCCCCCGCTTTCTCTTCATTAGCACTTGGCTCACACACTTCTTTACTCATATGGCTTCTACAGGCAGAGACCTTACATGGCTGGTGGCCCACTGTGTCTCACTTCTACTATTCTGAGCTGGACCTCTACTTCACCAAGAGTGGACTATATAGCACATGTACTTACTTACTTTGCCTGGAAAGTAAATTTTGCCAAGGGAGGCAGAACCACCTTATTTGCTGCAAGATGGGTGAGAGGAAGATGATAAGCAGGGGAGCATGCTGAAAAACTGCACAGCTCTTAAGTCAGTCTATGCGAACTCCTTGCTCTCCCATGTAAGAGGAAGTGCGACCTTAAACTAGTTATGTAAACCCTTGGAGGCTTAATTTTCTCATCTTTAAAATGCAGAGTGTGATGTTACTATCTTAGAATTGATACAAAAATCAAGATGGCACATGCAAAGTACTGAAACATACATTTGATGGTATTGTAATTATTGTCAGTAATATTTATGACTATTTTGGTGGAATAGAAATAGAAGTAATGCCTTTTTTCCCTTAGTTTCAAGATGATGCATCAGGAGAATTCTTCCCCTTGATTGTTAAGAAAACCCTTCATCTAGGCAGGTAGGTGCTTGTTTGCATTGATATCATAATGAGTTTTTCAAGTTCTTTTCTAAGCAAATTCTGGGCTTTGGGGAGGTCATGGTATTTGCCCCTTGAAAACCAGATAAACTTTGTATGAAAAGACAAATTCTTGTACTTATTGGTTGGTCAAAGTTTAGTAGCAAAATATTCTTGTGGTAAGCTAAAAGCTACTTTCAAGATACAGCGATTATAAAATAGCAATAATAACAGCATTACTTATCACAACTTCTGAGGTACAGTTAAAGCAGTGACCAGAGGAAACTGCATAGCGTGATGGTCAGTTGTGTGGCCAACTTGACGGATCATGTGATCCCTAGGTTATTCTACAAGAGTCTAGGAGTATGTCTTTGGGTGAGATCAACATTTTTTAAAAAATGTATTTAGTACAGGGTCTACAGGGTCTTACTATACAGATTGGGCTCATAGTGATCCTCCTGTTCTCAGCCTGCAAGAACTGGGATTATAGGTGTGTACCACCATGCCCAGTTTCAATTGCCATCTCAGCATGAGGGTGGCACAGCATTCTGGGGGATTGAACTCTGGTCCTTAGGCCTGTTAAGCAGGTACTTTGGTCTGCTGAGCTATCTGGCTGGTCTGAGATCAACATTTGATTGGTAGAGTTGCATAATGCAGCTTACCCTTCCCAGAGTGAGAGTCCCTTGGAATCTGTTGGAAGGTTGTGCAGAAGTCCAGGCACACAGGTGCTGTCCTGCTCTTGGGTTGGAGTTAGACCATCGGCTCTGTTGGATCTCAGGCTTTTGCCTGGACTGGATCTGTACCATTTATTCTTGAGCTTGCCAAAAACTGATCTTGGAAATTCTTAAATGCCATTATTAAGTGAGCAAACTACAATAAAGAAATAAATATCAGATTGGTTCTTTTTCTCTGGAGGCCTTGACTAATGTACATAGCATGAAAATAAATTCATAAAAGACAAACAGAAACAAAGAGGCAGGAGGACTGATGTGAGTTCAAGACCAGCCTGAACTGCATAGAGTGAGACCTTGTCTCAAAAAGACTAAAAAAAAAAAAAAAAAAAAAAAAAAAAAAAAAAAAAAAAAAAAAAAAAAAAAAAAAAAAAAAAAAAAAAAAAAAAAAAAAAAAAAAAAAAAAAAAAAAAAAAAAAAAAAAAAAAAAAAGACAAAGAAAAAAACAAATTGATATGTTAAAGAAGAAATGAACAAATTGAAAAAAAGCAGAAAAGTTGTCATAATTATGTACAACTAGAATTGGTTTATATTAATTATAATAAATAACTAATACATTAAATAACTGATACTAAATTAGAAAACTAATTCTTTTTTTTTTTTTTTGCTTTTTGAGACAGGGTCTCACTGTGCAGTTCAGGCTGGCTTTGAGCTCACTTTTGTAGCCCAGGCTGGTCTCGAACTCAATGATCTTCCTGCCTCAGCCTCCCAAGTGCTGAGATTACAGGCGTGCGCCACCACGCCCGGCAGAAAACTAATTCTTTAAAAAAAGACTTAGAAATTTTTAGCTAACTTTATCAAGAGAAGAATAAAAACATGTTAAGGAAAAAATACCCACAGATAGAGGGAATTAAAAAATCCCTAGAAACTGTTCTGCTCAACTCTGTATAAATAAATTTCATAACTCGGGCAGTGAAGCAGTAAGGTATTCACCTTAACTAAAGAGAGTCTGGCTTTTGTCTTGGCTCTTGGAAGGCAGTCCCCAAGCTTGTGGAGTTGCCTATCTGCAGAGAATGCTGTTGTCTACCTGGGAGACTCAGGCCACAGGGACAATCCAATCATGGGATTCTGATGAAAGCGTGGGCCATGAACATCCACGCTACTTCTGGGCCGGGGGATGAAAAAGACCTGTAGTGTGGACAATCGTGTCTCTGTGATGAGCCCCAACAAAGTCCTTGGGCACCCAGGCCCAGGTGAGTGCTCCTGTCTGGCCAGGCTCTTGCCGTTGCTGGGATTCAGGAGAATAGTTCATGGCTTCCCTGGAAGAGGACACAGGGGAGCTCCATACTTTAAGCCTTCCTGGTCTCTGCCCTGGTACCTCTTCCCTTGCATGATTTTGGATTGTATTATTTTACTGCCATAAACAGTAAGCATAATTATGACAGCTTTGTGTGAGCTCCTGCTAGGAAATTATCAAATCTGAGGATGGTCTTGTTAACCCACTAATCTTGCAAAATTTGATAGATTGGATGCTTTTCTGGGGCAATATGATTCATAAAAACTGCTTCAGTGTCACCTTCACTCTCACCTTCAGTATCAGTTTTGCTTTAGTTAACCTATAAATGAAAAGAAATCCCAAGAAAACTAACCATTCCAGTGGAAAAAGGAGACAGAGAGGAGAGGAACAGAGACAGAGACAGAGAGAGAGAGAGACAGAGACAGAGGGATAGAGACAGAGACAGAGACAGAGACAGAGAGAGAGAGACAGAGACAGAGGGACAGAGACAGAGACAGAGACAGATATTAGCCTGAAACAATGTAATACACTATAAAGCTACATAAGCTAGAACAAATAAGAAGTTCACAAATAGAACAAAACTTATTGGGAATTTTGCTTTTGATAATGTTGACATTTTAAATCATTGGGGGGAAAAGATGCATTATTCACTCAATGGCGTTGAGACAACTGGGTAGCCATCTGGAAGAAATAAGTTGGATTCATATCTTACTTATAGCAGGATGCACACTAGGAGAAAAAAGTGATTTAAATTTTTTAAAATGCTAGAAGAAATTATGGGAGATTTGAAAATGATTTAATGAGTATACTGGAATAAGGAAGAACTTTCAAAGTGTGACACTATAGAAGCCATAAAGGAAAAAGTGCTAACTTTTATTGCATTGCAAATTGTATATAAAAAACAAAACAAAACAAAACAAAAATCAAATGTAAAAGAATAATTTTCAGGGCCGGAGAGATGGCTCAGAGGTCTCAAGTGCCTGCTTAGGCAAGCTTAGGCAACCACAGAGCAGGCTGAGCTGGCATATATATATATATATATATATATATATATATATATATATATATATATATGTATATATATAATATATATATAATATATATATTATATTATATATAATATATATAATATACAATATTATATACATAATACACAATATATATAATATATTATATATATTATTATATATATTATTATATATATTATATATATATATTATTAATAATTTCAGCCTGGAAGATATGTTAGCATTCCTAATACATGGGCTTTCCACCAACCATTAAGAAAAATGACCTGCTGTCTGATACAAGGGCAAGAAAGTTTAACAGAGAGCTCACAAAAACAAGAGCACTAATATTTTAGAAACAGATTAATAGCTGTTTCACATTACTCATGGTAAGTGAGCTTGTGAAATAAAACTAGAGAAGTAGCATTTAGTATTTTTCACTTACTAGGCTTACAGGGGACGTTTATACATGCCTTGTTGGTGAAGGTATGGGGAACCGAAAGCCTTATAGTGCTGTTGGGACTTTATAACTGCATAACTTCTAAGGATGGTGAAAATCTTAAGTGCATATACCTGTTGACCAACTTTGTAATTTTAGGAATTTGTGTCAATCACTTTTGGACAAAATGAAGTATACCCCAAGTTACTCACTGCAGCATTGTTTTAGAGTAGAAGATTGGAAACCATCTACTAAATATCCATCAGCTAGCGGCTGTGGTTTGGTGGTTCAGCACCTTTCTGGTCAACTCAGTGTCCTGAGTTAAATTCCTGGTATTACACACACAAAGGTGTGTGCACACCTGCACACACACACACACACACACACACACAAACACACACAAATAGCCATCAAAAATGACTGGCTACTAGGGATGGGCATCAGGGATTGATACTCTAAATAGGTATCAGTCTCCTTAAAAGATTCTGAAAAGAGTCATGAGCCCAAGCTCAATAGGTGGTGTTCTTGCCCACTTGCTACGTGATTTGCCTTCCCATTGGATCCTGAAATTAATCAATTTTACCTGAGCAATGGTGCTTGTAATCTCATTGGTTGACCAAAGTGTTATCCCACCTCCTACCCATCTAAGTGAGTTCCCATGTCTTCTCCTCTATAAAAGTCCCTGGAAGAGACAGCTTCCTGGGGACACCTACTCGGGACCTCCCTTCTGTCCCTCTCTTGGACAGGAGCTTTCTTTCCCCTAATAAATATGTTCTGCTCATTTAAAAAAAATGACTGACTAAATAAGTTACAGTGGACAGTACTTGAGAAGACTAACAAAGCTTCTTATGTGTGGAAATGGCAATAAGCTCCAAGGTATACTTTAAAACAAAAAAGATAAGGTACAGAACTGTGTGAAAAATTGTGCTACATCTGTGAAATTTAAAGCAAAGAACTAAATGTATGACGTTAAAGTAGGTACTGGGAGTCCAGCCTCTTCTGAACATAGCATACCTCGGGCACAGGGAGGTTGTGCAGGGACACATACTAGCTAGGAAGGGCAGCGCTGGGTGTGGAACCTAGAACTGATCCAGAGTTAGTACTGTTACCACCATGCCGCGTCCCTTTGTAGTAAAACAGATGTATACTTGTTTGTATATTTATAAAAATCTTGAGCACAGTGAAAGGGAAGAGGTGGGCGATATTTCATTAAAATCCCTTTTGTGCATTTTTGACTACTGGATCATGTTTTGATAAATTTAAAACAAACAAGTGTATGACTAGGAATAAGGTTCTGAGCAGGAGAATACACTGCATGGGCCCAAGCTCGGTGAGGCAGCTGTAAAACTTGGGTCCAGGAGTCCAGAGCTGATGGTCTTTCACTGTCATGGTGGGTGAGACATGCGTTCTCCCCACAGCTTGGCTCCACTGACCAGGTTCCTACAAAAGGGGTGAATGTGGGCTGGCCAGATAGCTCAGCTGACTAAAGGGCCTGCTTAGCCAGAGTGCAGTGGCTGGGGTTCAACCCCCAGCTGTGTAGTGCAGGCCCAGCCCCTAGGGTGCGCTGAGACTACAAATGAGACTGGGTATGGTGATGGGTGCCTGTAATTCCAGCGCTTGGGAGGCTGAAAACAGGAGAATCACTATGCATCTGATCTGTGTAGTGAGACTGTACTAAATACATTAAAAAAAAAAATAAACAAAGGAGTGGACACAGGTGAAAGGAGATGCTTAAGCTCTGCCTCCTGGAGGGCTGCCCAGGCCTAGCCTGCCTCAAGTTGCCTGGGAGTGGGATGAGGGCATGGTCAAGGTCAAGGAGATGGGCCTCAGCCCAGACCTTTCCTGCCTTTGTTTCTGCGGAGGAGTACTCTGTCTTCTCTCGTGCTCCCTTTGCTCCAGGCTGTCAGCAGTGGGGAGGGCTTGCCTAGCACACCGTGGGGAAAAGCTGGGGCCAAGCCTAGAATTTGATATTAGGTAATGGATTTTACATGGGGCAGTGCCTTTGGGACTAGAGAATGGATGGTGTGGAGGGCCAACTTTTTTTGAATATTTGTTTATTTATTTATTTATTCTGTATTTTCTTAGGGAAGGGTCTACAGGGTATTCAGGGGCTCACTCACTACTAGATCAGACTCGTAGTGATCTGCCTGTTTACATCCTCCCTGGAGCTGGAACTACAGGCAGGTACCACCATGCCAAGTCTCAGAGTGCTCTGGGAACAGAGCTGGCACTGCCAACTGGGTATTGAACCTCCTGCTCCTGTGCTTACTTGCAGATGCTTTAATCTTCTGAGCTGTTTGGCTGGCCCTGCTAAATTCATTTTTTATGGTTACCAGTAAAATAAGTCATGAAAACATTAATCCTAGCTGGGTGTGGTGGTGCACTCCTATATCCCAGCACTTGGGAGGCTGAGGCAGGAGGATTGGTGTGAGTTTGAGACCAGCTTGGGCTACAAAAGTGAGCTCAAGGCCAGTGTGAATTGCATAGTGAGACCCTGTCTCAAAAAGAAGAAAAAGAAAAAGAGAACATTATTCAATATTAAAATGATTCAAAATAGAATGTATCCATTAATGACAGTGTTATAGGCAGCTGAATTAGATAGAAATATTATAGGCAGTCAGACAGGGCCAGGCCCTCAAGGAGATAAGATGGAAGACAAGGTGACTTTGTAACTTGGAAGAGACACTCCCTATGGGCCAGACCTCAAGACAAAAGAGGAAACAAATGCAGCTACATGCTTCCCTGGGGATGGGCATCAGGGATTGATGTTCTAAGTAAGTATCAATCACCTTGAAAGACTCCCAGCAGGAAGAGACCCTGTCCCATATTTGTGCCCACTTGCTATGTGACTTGCTTCTCCATTGGTCCTGAATTTTATCAATTTTACCTGAGTAATGGTGCTTATAACCTCATTGGTTGACCATAGCTTTGTCCCACCTCATGCCCACCTAAACGCGTTCCCATGCTCTCCACCACCTTAGAACCACCTCATCACATGGTTTTCCTCTATAAAAGCCCCTGGAAGAGACAGTTTCTTGGGGACCAACCACTCAGGTGCCCCCCACCCCCCCTCAGACAGGAGCTTTCTTTCCCTCAGTAAACATTTCTGCTCATAACCTCAGTTTGCTCCCAAAATTCATTCTTTGGCTTTAGAGAACACGAACATGTCCCAGGGACTTTTCAGGTTAGGAGATCTTTTTCTCTTATATCATTTGAAGGTCATCCACCCGACATCAGTTTTTCTCCTTGTATCAGTATCAGGAGGTCACTGAGTTTCCTGTGGCTGGCCTCCAACTCGGTCTGTGACAGAGAAGTCACAATACCTGCCAGAACCACACTGCCTCATGGCCGCAATCCCCACAACGATCACAACTGCGACAACCACACTGAACAATACAACCACAGCTGTAACAATGGCGGCAACCTTGGGAGCACAGTCACGAGCCACAATCACCGAACTGCATCACTACAGTCACCTGTGGCCACCGCAGTGTCCCCTGCCACTTGCCAAGCATGTACATTGCTCTCATGTGGGACCTGGGGCCTGAGAGGGCCTCCCAGGCCTGAAAGCCTTCAGGTGGTACCGAGGGGTGGAGTTGCTCAGCTGAGCTCTGCTCAGGATGGTGTCACCTCCCCCAGAGAAGGTGCTGTCCTGCAGGATCCCTTGGCTAATGGGCCAGAAGCTCTGCAGCGTCCTCTATCTGAGGCTTTTCCGGTGAGTGCTCTGAGAAACGCTTTCACCGTCCTCCTCACAACATGAAGGGCCACTGTGCATGATGGGCAGTGCATGTAGCTCGCTTTGCTCAGGGGGCCGTGGCTCACTTCCTGAGGTGCCAGGCAGCGGATGGTGAACACCAAAGCCCAGGGGAGGGCTACCCCATCCCATCAGCGAGTCCTGTTCTGATGGCCTGTGGCTGCGGCTGCCGTCCAGCTCAATCCAAATCACGGTGCCTGATCCTGAAGGACTGTGGGTTGGGGGACGGAGAAGACAGTGGTCACCTTCCTCCTGGTGCCTGCCCTTCACCCTCCTCTCTCCACAGTGGTTGACGTCTCTCCACTCGGTCTGGGCTGTTTGTCTGTCTGTCCAGCCCACTGCCCTGGACAAGAGGTGCCTGTCTTGTCTTCCTGTCTTCCTCAGCTTTGTCTCTTTGCTCAGGCACTCCAACAAGCAGGTTTCAGAGCTCTGGACCTCAGCAGGTGCAGTCCCTTGGTCCCTCTGGCTTATATTTCTGCTTGGGGTTGCCAACACAGCAGCATTTGATAGGCACCGGCTGGACACTGGGCACAGGGGGCAAGTCCAGTAAGAAACTGGGCATGGTCGACTCAAGGATCCTTTAACTTGGGCTTCATATTAGGAGTCCGGAGTGGGCTGAAGAGGTTAGCGAGGAGGGCCGCCAAGGCAGACTGCGCCTGCCTTGGAGAGCTCTGGCTCATCCATGTGAGGGCTGCAGAGGATGTGGGCAGGGCGTCCCAAAGGAGGTTGGTTGGGGTTGGAGTGTTAAGTTTGAAGCTGGTGGTCAGGGGAGGGGAGAGGCCTGGGAGTCTTCCACTGTGTGCAGCAGGGAGCCCGCTTAGGGCGTAGCAATGGGGAGGAGGGAAGGGTGAGGTAAGGCCACAGGAAGGCTGGAAGCTCCTGCTGGGGAGGGTGGGTTTTATGTAAGGAGCAACTGGGAGTCACGAACACAGGAAGATGATTCAGCCAACACACGGCGGCGGCCCAGAGAGACGTTGCCATCTTCCGGGGGAGGTCTGGGGTGGGCCGAGGTGCCCGGGCAGAGACTGCTCTGCAGGGCCTGTGGTAAACTCCAGTGTCGGGCGAGGCAGGGTCCATGCAGTGAGCAGCTGGGACAGTCCAGTAGCAGAGTCTGGGAAGGAACTGAATGGGGTGGGAGATGTGTGTGTGTGGGAGGGAGGCAGGGCCTCGGAGGAGCCAGCCCCAGAGAGGGTGCCCGGGCAGAGGCAGTGACGAGGGGCTTGGGATGGGAGAGAGGTGCCCAGGGCATAGGGGACATTGAGCCCAAAGTGGCGGGGGCAGGGGCAAGAAGGATGGGCCGGAAGTGCTGTCTCGTCCTGGGGCAAAAGGCCCAAGAGCCAGCCTAGTGTGTAGGGGTCCTTTCCACCGGAGGCAGTGCAAGGGAGGCGTAAAGGTCTCCTGGGTTCTCAGCTGCTGGCCTGTCCCTTTGTCTTTGTTGTGAGTGTCGCAAGATGGTGAAGGGAACGCTCCCCTCCTCCGCTCCCCGAACTGTTAGCGCGCTGACAAGCACCTCGTGTTTCCTCTTTCTGGTTTCAGAGAAGAGTGACATTTTTCCTCCAAGGAGAGGAGAACCGCTTCTCAAATGTGTCAGAGCAACAGCCTCTGAGATTTTCAAGTACCCACTTGGCTGCCGAAGGGGGGCGCCCGTCAGGCCCTGTACCCTGAAGGGCATTAGGAATGCTCTCCCCTTCGTCTTACCTGGTTCTAGACCAGCAGGTCCCTACTACTATAGGGATAGCAGTATCAGCAAGGGAATATTAAGTAATCCCTCTGCCCAGGTAGCAACCTAGATCAATTAAAAATGAATGCGTGAGGGCCCAGCAGGATGGCTCAGTGGTCTAAAGTGCCTGAAGGCAGCTGTAGGGACCGCGGTTCGATCCCTGGCACCACATACTGCGGCCAGCCCTGACCTCAGGGCAGGCTGAGTCGGCTGTAAAAATAGACAAAGAAAAGTTCTGAAACAAGAAATAAAATAAAATAATTAAAAAAAAAAATGAATGCGTGGGCGGGAAGAATTTGTCCTGGAGAGTCCATGCCTCGCCCAGCCCCCATTAAGACCATGTCTATGGTTTCTTTAAATACCTCTGTTTAAAACTTGAATCCAGGACCAGCTTAAAGCTAGATAGGTATTCTTCGTATTTAAAATAATTGTCTTTGTCGTCAGTGTCACAAGGTGGAGAAGGGAACGCCCCCCTCCTCCGCTCCCCAGACTGTTAGCCGCACTGTCACTCCGGCACTCAGGAGCGATTTTCTCCCTCATAGTGAAAATACAAGTTCCACAAGTAGAGTTCTTAGTGAATTCTAAGTGCAATATTAGAAAATTTTGTTATTATCTCTTTCAGCATCATTTCTCTTTCATTTCATCTAGTTCTTTCCCCCCTGGATTTAATTTTACTTTGGACAGACTCTCATATGTTGTCCAGGCTGGCCTCAAATTTCTGGCCAGCCTGAACTACAGAGTGAGACCTTTTTCTTTTTTCTTTTTTTTTGAGACAGGGTCTCACTATGCAGTTCAGGCTGGCCTTGAACTCACTTTTGTAGCCCAAGCTGGTCTCCAACTCACAGGGATCCTCCTGCCTCAGCCTCCCAAGTGCTGGGATTACACACATGCGCCACCACGCCCGGCTTGTGAGACCCTATCTTAAAGAAAAGAAAGAAAGAAAGAAAGAAAGAAAGAAAGAAAGAAAGAAAGGAAGGAAGAAAGAAAGAAAGAAAAGGGAAGCATTGTATTTAAACTGGGCAAGCTTAGCCAGGCTGAGGGGAAAGTGAACAGGGCAAAAGCAATCTGTGGCATGGAATCCTGGGTGAGAATGCTGTCCCACTCCTCCCTGTCCAAAAACTACAGCGCCTGCCATGAGACTTCACGCTTTGCTTCCCGGAGGCCAGTGAAATTCCCCCTTCAACATCCTTCCTGCTTCATTGCCCTAGCACAGACCCAGGCTACTACGTATGTGTTCTGGCTCAGACCATGATGTAGTGTGGATCTGGAATGTCCCCGAGGCCTGAGGGTTGACGACTCAGTTCCCAATAGAGCATCATTCAGAGGTGGAGCTGAGAGAGCTCAGTGATCTATTGGAGAGCTCATAGCTGGAGGGGCTGTTGTGAGGTGGAGGCTGAGCCTCTGAAGGGTACGTCCTGTCCTTGGCCCCTTTCTTTCTGTTATGGTTTATGTCTAGTTGTCCCCCCAATGCCTCATGCAGTCATGGGGCGAGGATTTCTATAAATTGAGACTTGATCAATGATCCCTGGGATTATGCGTTTTAAGTACTTCTGGGATTATGGGTGTAGCCTAAGGTGGAGGCTGAGGCGGAGAGCCTGAATGTAATATAAAGAGAGACAGAGAGACAGACTAGAGCTGTTGCTCTCTGCTACCCTGGTTGGTTGGCTGCCTCTGTCACGATCGTTGTTCTGCCACCATCAACTATATGCTTTCTGCTCTGTTCCACTCAGCCTTGGAGCCAACCGAATATGGACTGAAACCTCCAGTAACTGTGAGCTAAATAAACCTTTCCTTCCTTCATTTTGAATGTTGAGTATTTGTCCCAGTAATGAGATTAAAAGTAACTAAGACACTTTTCCTGTCCATCTCTCTGCTTCCTGGCTTCTGTGACGTGCACAGCTTTGCTCTGCTATGGCCAACTGTCTGCTCCCTCAGCTCAGGCCCAGCAATAGTGGAAGCCAAGGATGTGCACTGAAAGCTCTGTCATCTTGAGACCAAATTCATTTTTCTTCCTTTTAAGTTGTTACCTTAGATATTTTGTCACAGGGACAAAAATCTCACTAGCACTTCTGCTAGAGAAGACTATCAAAGATGGGGAGACTTAAAGTGACAGATGTTTATTTCTCATGGTTCTAGAGGCTGGAAGTCTAAGATTGCGGTGCCAGCCCTGTAGGGCTCTGCTAAGGGCACTCTTCCTGGGTGACAGACAGCTAGGGGCAGGGAATCCCTGACTGTATCTGTGAGAGACAGAGCGAGCAAGCTCTGCATCTTTGTGTTTGCCCAAGGTCACTAGTCCAGTTATGGGGGGCTCCAGCCACAAATGCTAACCTGATGCTAGTTATCTCCCAAGGTGTGTCCTTAAAATGACTCCACATTGCGGGTAAAGAGTTCAACATGTGACTTTTTTTTTTTTTTTTTTGAGACAGGGTCTCGCTATGCAGTTCAGGCTGGCCTTGAGCTCACTTTTGTAGCCCAGGCTGGTCTCAAACTTGCACTGATCCTCCTGCCTCAGCCTCCTAAGTGCTGGGATTACAGGCCACCATGCCCAGCTTCATAGAGTTTACTTAACACATAAGCTTATGCATTTTAATGCCTATATTTTACATTTATTTATTTATTTTATGTAGGGTTTTGCTAGGTAGCTCGGACTTGTAGTGATCCTCTTGTCTCAGCCTCTCCAGCACTGGAATCACAGATATGCACCACCCCAGCTGTTATTTTCTTTTTTTTTTTTTAGTTTTTTGAGACAGGGTCTTGCTATGCAGTTCAGGCTGGCCTTGAGCTCACTTTTTGTAGACCAGGTTGGTCTCAAACTCGCACCAATCCTCCTGCCTCAGCCTCTCAAGTGCTGGGATTACAGGCATGAGCCACCATGGCCCAGCTACCGTGATGGCTGGCAATGTGTGCCCGGGGTTCCAGGCAGTACTAGAGATCAAACCTGGGTCCTGGCACTTGACAGGCAGGCGCTCACACTGCAGAGTTAGCTCCACAGCCTCTTAATGCTTATATTTTAAACTTCATTGTCCTACTGTGTTTACCTCCTCTGAAGTGAATTCAGTTCCTACCCCAGCTTTTATAGTTCAGCTTTTGATGGTTTTCTGGGTCTTTCTCTCTAGGGAGCAGTAAGTGTTTTCGCTGTCTCAGTATGCTCCTGGGGCAGGGCCAGCACAGGATGTGGTGCAGTGGATGGAACCCTGGTCCCTGCACTCTGCTTAAGCAGGTGCTTCAGTCTGCTGAGCTGCCTGGCCTGCCCTGAAGCTGAGGTTCCTTAAGGCTGAACTTACAGTACTATTGTATCTGAAAGTCCTGCAGCTCTAGGACTTTAGAGTTATGACACCAGGTCCTGAGGGGTTACTTTTGAAAGTATGCAATGCGACTTTGAGGGAACATAGCAAAGCTCATTTTGTCATACCTATCTCTACATAGGAGAAACTATGGCCCAGGGTCTTGCTTTGCACCATCCATACATTTTTTTTGGGGGGGGGGGTGTGGGCGGGACTGGCATTTGAACTCACAACCTTGCACTTTCCAGGCAGGCATTTGTGCTACGGAGTTATACCCACACCCCCCTCCCTGGCACCATACATTTTGTTAGTAGCAAAACCAGAATGGCAAACCTGACTCTACATCTACATCATGGGGTTTTGAACACCAGCATTTATATTTCCTGCTTTGCTGTTCCGAGCTTCACACCGTAAGGGTGAGCTCAGGGTCTGTCTTTCCCTTGTGAGCTTTCTGTCCTCAGGCACAAGGCAGGTAAGGGTGCAGGGAAAGGAAGGAATTTAATAATTACCCAGTGCTTACCTTGTAGGGACTCTGCCTGGGAGGGAGGGATCTTCTCAGCTAACTGCTGTGAACTCACATTTTATATACACTACTGCCCTCCAGTGGCCAACTGAGCAACGACTGCACAGTCAGAAATATGAACCCGAACCCCAGCTTGCAGGGGTGAACATTAAGGTTCTCTGAGTAAACACGCTGTACCCTGTGTAGAAACATGAACTTGTGTCCTGTTTCCTTGGTAGTTCAATGTCACCGATGTGAGTTATATATCTACTTATATCCATTCAGAGGTACATAGTCTCTAGTTAATGCTAACCATGTAAGTGACACTGCCACATAGAAATGTGAGCCATGTGGTAATTTAATATTCTCTAAATAGCCACATGAGCAAGTAAAAAAAAGTTGAATTTATTGGTTTATTTTTGTTTATTTAGTACAGGGTCAACAGGCTCTACAGGGTCTTGCTACATGGATTGGACTTGTAGTGATCCTCCTGTTTTCAGCCTTCTAAGCACTAGGATTACAGGTGTGTGCCACCACGCCCAGTCTCAATTGCTGCCTCAGCATGCTCCGAGGGTAGGGGCAGGGCCTGCATGGCACGCCAGGGATTGAACCCCGGCCGCTGCGCTATGCCTATGCAGGTGCTTTATTCCACTGAGCTATCTAAAGGTATATTTTATTTAACTTAATATATCAAGAAATAGTATTCCAATATGTAATCAATATGAAATACATTATTGCCTTGATGCAAGGTTTTTGAACTCTTGTGTGAATTTTTCCCTTGTGGGACACTTCTGCTTGGCCTAGTCACATTGCAAGTTCTCACTAGCTACGTATGTGTAGGGGTCTTGAGGTTAGGACATTGGACAGAAAAAGAGGAGATAACTCCTAGGCTCTCTTTTGTTATTATTATTATTTTTTTTGTCTCTTTGAGACAGGGTCTCGCTATGCAGTTCAGGCTGGCCTTGAGCTCACTTTTGTAGCCCAGGCTGGCCTCAAACTCGCACCAATCCTCCTGCCTCAGTCTCCCAAGTGCTGGGATTATAGGCATGCACCACCAGGCCCAGCTTCTTTTTTGTTATTATTACATGGGTATTTGTAGATCTGTCAGGGAAAATGGCACCAATCTGCAGTGAGAAGAGAGAAATATGAACAATATTTTAGATATATAAAGTCAGTGGGCTGGTAAGATAGCTCAGCAGTCTAAAGTGCCTGCTCAGGCAAGCTTAGGCAAGAGCAAGGGCCATAGTTTGACCCTGGCACTATGTGTGTACTAGCCCCACCCCAGGGTGGGCTGCACCAGCCATAAAAATAAGTAAAAAAAAATACATATACATATATATATATATATATATATATATATATATATATATATATAGTCAGCATAAGTTTATCCACTGTTTGGAGGGAATGCTTTTGGAAATTGTCTTTCTGACTTTATTGTGTAAAGATATTCATTCTATGAAATGATCCTGGCAGATGATAGTTTATCAGCCAAGTGTCCTTAATTTGGAAGTAAGTAATGCAATGCATGCAGTCCTCTGCAGGGCCCCACACTTTCTTTGGACATCTCACTGGTGCATCCTGGGAGTCACCGTGCTAGGTAATCTCTCCCTCTCTCTGCTTCTGCCCAGTGCTCCCAGTGGGGCCCACACCTGTGCGGCAGGGCTGCTGGGCAATTCTCACCATGCGAACCACACATCCTTCTCTTTGCCTTACAAAAATGTAAGGACATGCAAGCAGATGAGCACAACATATATAAAGTTAAATTTACTCTAAAGCGACCACCAAAGAGCAAATCATGTGCGAAATCCAACAGGTATGGACAAACTACAGCTGAAAGGAGTGGCCCTTGCTTGCTTGCTTTTTTCTTTTTTTATGTATGCACGTGTTGGAGGAGGGCCTGCAGTTACACCTGCCTCCCCCTTATAGTCAGAATGATGGAAGCTGATAAAATACAAAAGGAGAGGACCCCAGATAGCTTAGCGGATTAAAGGCTCTGCAAGTGGGGCGGGGCTTGGTCCTGCTCTGCCGGCCCCGCCCCTGGGACGCGCTGAGACGGCAATTCTGGGCATGGTGGCATGTGTCTGTAACCCCAGCTCTAGGGAAGCCGTAAGCAGGTGGATCAATACAAGTCTGATCTAATAGTGAGACCCTGAACACCCTGTAGATCCTTCCCTAAAATACATAAAAAAAGGAAAAAAAAAAAAAAGAAAGAAAAAAGAAAAAAGCAGGCAAGCAAGCAAGCCATCATATATGGGAAAGGTCCTAAATAAACTCCACCCTCTCTAACAGACCTCTGGCTACAGCGGTGTGGGAGTTGGTCCCAGCGTGTGGCTGAGGTGTGGAGGAGAGGGGCTGCCACTCTAGAAGCCGTAGTTTGCTCCTCTGTACTTTAAGCAGCATGTACTTGTAGCAGCTCTAAATTGTAATCTGATCTTAGGATCTCTATGTCCCCTTTGGTGTCCTAGCAGGTCACATCCTATTCCAGCTGGGGTTCAATTCAAGGTGTCCTTAAGATATGCTTCCTGGCCACCCTGTTTATAAATGCAGCGCTTCAGCATCAGTCTGCAGCAGTCACTAGGATACGAATTGGCCATTGTTTCCTTTTCAAATATGTAGTAACAGTTATGCTGGAGCCATAATATGGAAAGGGGCCAACAGATGAAAATTTTGTAAATTGAATAATTTTGATTGCTCTGGGAACTGGTAATTTACAGAATACTATGGTGAATACTTTTGTAGATTGAGTAATAGGCCATCTATCTGTTTTAAAAATGCAGGTTTTAATGATATCTTGCCCAAGGGAGCTAAATCCACACATATTAAAAATAAAAAGAGAGATGCAAACAAAAGAGTCCATCTTCCATCTGTATGAAGTAGTGGTTTGTAATCATGGTTATCCAGCTCTCAAGCAATTACACTAAGTATTAACAAGGGACTTGAGTCACAGGCCTGTGCCCACAGGAAGTTTCTGCTTGAAAGTCAGGGTTAATGGCCCGGCAATTGTTTTAATGGATTTTCAATGAAGTGTGAAGATGACAGGCCAAAGAGGGTGAGGCACAGTTAGTGACCTGTCATTAGTACCTGACCTTGTTTCTGCTCTTATTTTTCACAACTATGTTAAAACTGATACTTTTGAGTGTTTACTGATTAATTTATTGTTATCATTACTATTTAAAAAAATGTATTTAGTGCAGGGTCTACAGGGTCTCACTACCCAGTTCGGACTTGTAGTGATCTTTCTGTTTTCAGCCTCCCCAGCGCTGGGATTACAGGCATGCACTACCACACCCGGACTTAGTGGCTGGCTCATTGCGTCTGGGGGTGGAGCTGGTGTGGCATGTGGTACCAAGGATGGAACCCTGGCTCTTGCGCTTGCCAAAGCCGGCACTTAGTCTGCTGAGCTATCTCACTGTTCTTTAATTTATGTTTAACACAGTTCATAAAACATGTGTGGATTCAGAGTGAAAGTGCCCTATCTCAACTACTTTTTTGGAGGTAGAGGTGTTAACAGCTTCTCCAACAAAGACGTTCCAATTGTGAACTGGTAGTGCAAGGATTCCAGGGACCCCATTCTGCTTTCATTTCCGCTTTCCCGGCTTTCTGGCCCTGTGCATTGCCTCATTCCTCAGTATCCAGCCCCAGAAGATTGTTTTCAGGTGGTTCCTTGTCTTCTGGAATGACCTCGTCCCCACTGTGGGAAATATGTATTGCTAGTAGGGACAAGCTTGGCCTCTAGGACCTCATTACTTGATTTTAAGGCTGCCTTTACTGGCTGCGAGTCTTTGGGCAAAAAAACTTGGCCTTTCCGTTTCTTGGAACCCACATCTGTAGATGAGTGCTTAGTGTTTGTGGCTGGCAGTATGTTGTGGTATGGCACATCGTTCTGGACTCTGTCTCTTGCCCTCATTTAGAATCTGTGACTTTACACTCAGATAGCCCTCTTTCCAGGGCCTCAAATTTTGCCCTGACCCTTATTTCCCTAGCTAAGTCCCCTTTCCCAGAAAGGTAATGTAAACTTATTTTTAAAATTTGCTTTCTAACCAAAGAATTGGTAGACTATGGGCTATAAGCCAAATCAGGTCACTGCCTATTTTTTATTTTTATGTATTTTTTTGTACAGAGTCTCACTAGGCAGCTTGGGCTCGTTGTGATACTTGTGTTTTCAACCTCCCCAGTGCTAGGATTACTGGAGTATGCCACCATGCCCTGACTTGGTCACAAGCTCAGCATGCCCCCAGTGGGGATGAGGTGGCGTGTGGCTTGCCAGGGATCAAATCCCAGTCTCTGTGCTTGCCTAAGCAGGTGCTTAGTCCACTGAGCTATCTTGCTGGCCTCTACTCACTATTTTTGTGAATAAAGTTATATTGGAATAAGCCATGCTCTTTCACTTGCACACTGTCTGTAGTGCTTTTGTACTATAGTAGCAGAGTTGAATAGTAGCAACTGAGAAAGTATGGTTTTCAAGCCTGAAATATTTACATTGCCCTTCGGGGAAAAATTTACTATTCTGTTTGTTGAATTTTGTCTCCCCAGTGTCTCAGAATATGATGTCCAGAAAAAAGTGGCTTCAGAGATAATTAAGTAAGAATAAGGTCATTAGGTCTAAATATTAAAACAGTATCTACTGTAAGATAGATAATACTTTCAAAGTCTTAGGTGTAGTTAAGGACTTTCTGAACATAACCTCATTTGGACAAGAAATAGCAACAATAAACAAATGGAATTGTCTCCTATTAAAAAGTTTCTGCACAATAAAGGAGACAGTGAACAGAGTGAAAAGACAACCTATAGAATGGGGAAAAATTTCCAGCTTCATCTTGGACTATGGACTAACATGTACAGTGTATAACAAACTCAGAAAAGTATGAGCTACCAAAGTAAAAGACCCAGCCCTAAATGAGAGATTCAAATGACCAGACATTTCCTAGCAGTACAAGTGCTGAATAAATAAATGAAAAAAAAAAAAAGTTCAATATCTCTGGCCATTGGAGAGATGCAAATTAAACTACAATGGCAAACAGAAACAGTGAAAAGACACCTAGGATTTGGAGGCATATTTATTTTATGTGGACAAGGGAAGCTTTTGGGTTAGCTCAGTGGTTTAAGCGCCTGTGCAGGCAATCCACAAGGCATAGGGTGGGGTGGTTCGATCCCCACACCCACCCTTAAGGCAGCCTGAGCCAGCCAAAAGCAAGCAAGCAAACAAACAACCCTCTTGTTATGGTTTATGTCTAGTTGTCTCCCCAAAGCCTCATGCAGTCATGGGGCGGGGACCTCTATAGATTGAGACTTGATCCATGATCCACTGGGATTATGTGATTTAGTACTGATCTAGAGTTTGACACTTGATTCGTAATCCTTAGGATTATATGTTTTAAGTACTTCTGGGATTATGGGTGTAGACTAAGGTGGATAGGCTAAGGCAGAGAGCCTGAAGTAATTTAAAAAGAGAAACAGAGAGACAGACTCGCGCTGTTGCTCTCTGCTCCCTTGGTTGTTCTGTCGCCATTGTTGCTGTTTCCGCCACTATGAACTGGATGCTCTCTGCTCTGTTCCACTCAGCCTTGGGCCAGCCAAGTATGAACTGAAACCTCCAGTAACTGTGAGCTAAATCAACCTTTCCTTCCTGCATCTTGAGTGTTGGGTATTTGTCCCAGCAACAAGTAAAAAGTAACTGGGACACCCCTATTTTATGTTGACAAGCAGTGATCAGGATCATTCCTAGAATATCAGGCCCCAGTCCTTGGTAGTTTGGGGTTCAAAGGAATAAGGAAGCAGGAAGTACAGAAGCAGAGGATGTGGTGATTACTGATTGGTTCTTATGTGTCAGAGTAGCCAACTCTGTATCATAGTGGCCAGCTGTTTCTGGGGAGCACTAGCTGCTACAAAATAACACTGAGAGTTCATTTACTCCAGAAAGAATGGCCATCATCAAGGATCAATTGGGTCAGGGAGATAGCTGAGGGGCACAAGTGCTTGCCTGGCAAGTGCAAGGTCCTGAGTTTGATCCATGGTTCTGAAGGAAAAAAAAAAAAAAAAACGAAAAGAAAAGAAAAGAAAAGGAAAATAAAAAAGAACTCAAACAGCAATTCTGGTGCTTCTATAAGGGGAAAAGGAACTTCCTACATTCTAGGTGAGGTAAAGTGATACAATTACTTTGGAAATAGTATAAGGATTTCTAAAAAAAAATTAAAGATAGAAATTTCATTTGACACAGATAGCGCCTTTCTAGGTATCTTCTCCCAAAGTTAAATACACCGTGTTATGGTGATGCACATATACTCATACATATAGCAGCACAACTCATTATGGCTAAATCTTGGAAGCAGCCTAGATGGCCATCAAATAAAACTTAAATAAAATTGTATACACAATGCAGTAGTACCCTGTGATAAAGAAGGATAAACTTGAGCCACACACAGGAAAATTGATGCACTTCGAATCCATGTTAAATGAAATAAATTAGACACAGACAAAGATGGCATAGTTTCTTTTATACGAGAAACCCAGAGTATAAGTAATTTTTTTTTTTTTTTTTGTCTTTTTGAGACAGGGTCTTGTATGCAGCTCAGGCTGGACTTGAGCTCACTTTTGTAGCCACACTGGTCTCCAACTTGCCCTGATCCTTCTGCCTCAGCCTCCTGAATGCTGGGATTACAGGAGTGTGCCACCATACCTGGCACTCCAGAGTATAAGTAAATTAAAGAGCAAATAAAAGAGATGATAAAGAATAGGGAGATTATGGGGCCACAGAGCAAAGGGATTGACGATGTACAGTGTGCCTAAGCAGAGTAACCTGAAGAGAAAATATTCTCTTAGGCTTTCGCAGAGAGCAAACTGGTCAGGCAGTGGCTGTGACTCGTCAAGACAGCTGACACTGACAAAGGTTTTACAAAATGCTGTACATGGTTTCAGGGTAAATTCTGAGGGGATTTGACTGACCTCGTCAGATAAGAAAATTACATGTTTTTTTTTTTTTTTTTTTTT
>PVJA010003766.1:10310-60255 GCA_004027025.1 Myocastor coypus | reverse complement strand
AAGAGATGATAAAGAATAGGGAGATTATGGGGCCACAGAGCAAAGGGATTGACGATGTACAGTGTGCCTAAGGAGAGTAACCTGAAGAGAAAATATTCTCTTAGGCTTTCGCAGAGAGCAAACTGGTCAGGCAGTGGCTGTGACTCATCAAGACAGCTGACACTGACAAAGGTTTTACAAAATGCTGTACATGGTTTCAGGGTAAATTCTGAGGGGATTTGACTGACCTCGTCAGATAAGAAAATTACATGTTTTTTTTTTTTTTCTTGTTTCAGAACCTTTATTTGTTTATTCACTCATTTTTATGGCCGGCTCAGCCCACCCCGAGGGCAGGGCTGGCACAGCATGTGGCGCCGGGGATCGAACCGCGGTCCCTAAAGCCGCCCAAGCTTTCCCAAGGAGGCGCTTTAGACCACTGAGCCATCCCGCCAGGCCCCCATGTTTTGTTATATAGGTTTTGCTTTAATGTGGCCTCAATCATCCAGCAGAAAAGTTTAACCACGGGACATAAAAAGTAAAGTCATATTAGTATGCTGAGCTATAAAAAGCTTAAGTCAACAGCTTCTGACATTGCCAAGTCTGCTGCTAACCCACTACTATTATGGAATATTGGACTATACATACAACTACTTTCTCTTAGCTCAGTGAGAAGAAATATTTGTACCAACAGTGTTTAGAAAATTTATGTCTACATCTTGTACTCTGAACAACTGCTATGAAGATAGCAATATGCATTGTATTGATTATTGTGGCTGTCCTGCTAATATGTTTGGAAACTGTCTCATTGTTATTTCTTTCTTATTGAAATTTTAAAAAAGGATAGAGAGAGAGGACATCTGCAAAAGGGAAGGGAACCAAGAGATAGCAGGAGGGGAGGAGAGTGGGGGGGCAGCGGGGAAGGGAACAGTGGAGGGGAGCGGGGGAGTAGAGTGGGGAGGGGAGTCTTGTACATGTGCCAGTTTCTCACAATGAATGTCATTATATCTACCATTAATATAAACTTGCACTAATGACAGTAAATAAATTCCTTAGGACAGGCCTTAATCTAGACTGATGTCCTCGGAAAGGGGGCATTAGGCCAGACAGACACAGAGCGAGGACAACAAAAAGACATGAGAAGGGAAGAATGTGATTTGAACGTGGAGGATTGAAGCAATGTGGTCGGAAGCCAAGGGTCGCGGGAGGCTGCCAGAAACTGGGAGAAAGGCCAAATACATCCTTCCTCCACCAGCTTGATTTAGTCTTCTGGCCTCCAGCACTCAAAACGATAAATTTCTGTTGTTTTAAGTCACCTAATCTGTGGTGTTTTGGTATGACAGCCCAGGAAACAAGCGTGCTGCCTAGCTGTTTTGTTTTGTGTCTTTATTCTTCACTGCTTGCTCTCAACTCATCTGTGGTGTGCCTCATTGTTCTGAGGAATCCCTTCCTCATGCATCCTTGTGTTTGACTCCCTGAGGGAAGCAGGCCCAGGCCACAGCCTTTGCCTGGTGACTGACCCTCAGAGACCAAAGGTGACTTGAGTGAGGCCACGTCACAGGGCTACAGGGAACGGCAGTAGTACCTCTCAGCACCCCTTTCCCCTCATGGTTCCCTCACAACGGCCTTGCAGACAGTTGCTAAGGAATTATACCAAGAATCCCCTATTGTTGTAGGCAGCTGAATCAGATAGAAATAGTATAGGCAGACAGACAAGGCCAGCCCCTCAAAGAGACAAGAGGGAAGACAAGGGGGTAGGCTGGGGAGATAGCTCAGGAGAATAAGTGCTTGCCTGGCAAATGCAAAGACCTGAGTTCAATCCCTGGTTCTGAAAGAGAGAGAGAGAGAGAGAGAGAGAGAGAGAGAGAGAGAGAGAGAGAGAGAGGAGAGAGAGAGAGAGAGAGAGAGAGAGAGAGAATGCCCTACTGTGGGCCAGACCTCAAGACAAAAGAGAAAAACAAATGTAGCTGCATACTTCCCTAGGAGACCCTGTTCTGTACTCAAGCCCACTTGCAATGTGACTCCATTCCCCATTCTGTATTGGATTTAATCAAATTTACCTGAGCAATTGTGCTTACAATCTCATTGTCCCCCATCATGCCCACCTAAGCGAGTTCCCATGTTCTCCACCACTTTAGACCCAACTCACCGCATGGTTTTCCTCTGTAAAAGTCCCTAGAAGAGACAGCTTCCTGGGCACCAAATGGTCAGGGACCCCCTCCTGTCCCTCTCTCGGACAGGGGCTTTCTTTCCCTCAATACATATGCTCTGCTCATTACCTCCATTTGTTCCTAAAATTCATTCTTCAGTTTTAGAGAACACAAACTCGCCCCAGGTACTTTTCTGGTCTGGAGTTTCAGTTTTCCTTATATTATTTGGAGTTCATCCACCTGCGACCAACTTTTATGCTGCATCACTATGACTGTGAAGATGATGATCCATCCTCTTCCTCACTTGGCCCTGTCTCCATAGGGGCTCCTCAGGGCAGAGCTACCTGAAGGAGGGTCCCATGTCCACAGCCTACGCAGATGTGGAACACTGAGGAGAGTATTTCTCCCAAGGACAGGCAACCTGACCCGTGTAGTGGCCAAGTAAGGTGAGATCTCCTGAGACTCCCGAGGGTCCATAGGTATGTGGTTGGGAGCTGGCGGGGGGCAATACAGGACAGGCCTGGGGATTATTCTCTCTATGACACAGTCATGACAGCAGCTGGGACCTGGTCTCCAGCTTTAGCTCTTCAGAGTCTGAGGTTCTTACACCCACCATTTCTTCTTTGTCCAGGTATTACAGATTCCCCATTCTAGAAATTTTATCAAGTTATGCCAGGAGCTTGGGGTCCACAAATGGCGATAGCCTATCTTGTATACAACACAATGGAGGCTCAGAGATTCTGGATGGCTGTGGCTCTCCAGTTATTATGTCATACCGGACAGAGACAGGCCGCCTTCCTGTGTTTGGCCTCTTATCCCATAGTGTACAGACAGAAAGTGTGCGCGTCTCTGTCCCCGTCTCTTTCTTTTTCGCTCTGTCTCTGTCTGTCCCTCTGTATCTCTCTTCTTTCTTTTTCTGTGTCTGTTTGTCTGTCTGTCTGTCTGTCTCACTCTCAGTGCTTTTGGGTATTCCCAGCTGCTGTGATTTGGACCTAGAATGCCCCCCCTGTGCATGTGAAAGGTGACTGGATCATGGGGGCGGGGTTGGGGTGGTGGGCTCTAATCACCAATGGGTGAGTTTGCAGTCGAGTGCATGAGGAGGTGGGGCCTGGCTGGAGTGGGCTACCAGCGGGGTGACTGCTTGGAAGGATGCGTTCTCCTCCTGGGCTACTCCCCTCTCACTCCGCTTCCTGGCTGTGACCACTGAGCCATCTTATTCCTGCCTTGGAGCCAGCCAGCCATAGACTGAAACTGAGCTGAAATAAACTTTTCTGCCTGTAAGTTGTGAGCATTGGGTGGAATGCCCCAGTGATGCGACAGCTGAGTTGGCTCTGGTACGGGGGCGTGGAGAAGGAGAAGGAGAAGGAGAAGTCAGAGTGAATCCTGGGAAAGAGAAGCAGGAGGCAAAAGAATAGGAAAAAAGTGCGAGAAGCCTTTCCTGCCTGCCTAGTGTCAGCCCCTCCCCCCTTCCAAGGAGACGCCACCACCCTTGCCCAGGGCGGCTCATTCCTGAAGCTGCCAGGTCTGGTTGTGTCTCTGCAAAAAGAAGGCAGAGCCCCAGGGGCTGCAGGTGCTCAGGAGCCCTGCGAAAGCCAGTAAGTGCAGGAGAGAGGGAATCTGAAACCGGGCTCATGGAAGGGCTCCAGGCTGGTCCTGCCTCAGGGTGGGGCCACTGGTCCAGCATCACAGCCCCGGGGATGTCTGCAGTCCTGACAGTGGCCCCAGAGCGAGAGCGAGCTGACCAGTCCCATGCTCCATTCCTATCTGTGCTAGGTTGAATAGAAAAAACTCTCAGACCTGTCCTGACCCCCCAGAACCCAGGAATACTGACAAGGTCAAAAGGGACTTGGAGGAGGCTGGGAAGATAGCTCTGTGGCACAAGTGCCTGCCTGGAAAATGCAAAGTCATGAGTCCGAACCGCAGTCCTGCAAAACAAAACAAAACAAAACAAAACAAAACAAAACAAAACAAAAACCAAAAGGGACTTGGCAGATATGGTTAAGATCATAAAATGGGGAGCTACGCTGGGTGATCACATAGGGGCCGGGGAGAGGCACAGGACAAGGTGGTGGGGAAGCAGCTGGAGGGTGCACTCTGAGGTGGAGGAGAGCTCACAAGCTGTATCAGCAGGTGCTGCTAGAAGCTGAAAGAGGCACAGAGAAGGCTTCCCTCCTTCTGCAGGCATGCAAGGGGCCAGCCCTGCTGATACCTCCATTGTAGCCTTACTGTGAGAGAGTAAGTTTGTGCCATCTTAAAGCATGAGGTCAGTGGTAACTTTTTTTTGTACTTGGCATTGAACTTGGGACCTTGTACTCACCAGGGATGGTAATTTGTTAGAGCAGGAACGGGACAGGAATGCACAGCTTGCACTGTCTGGCTCCCCACACCCAGGCTGGAGGGGTCAGGGCTAGGGCAGCAGTGGAGAAGACAGAAGCGAGTCCTGTGCCTGGGGCACTGTGCTGCAGGGCAGCAGGGCTTCTGGTGGGGTCTTCCTGAGCCTGAGCGGAGGCGTGCTGAAGCCCAGCATTGTCTTTGCTGACCCTCAGGGCAACACCCAGAAGGAAACCCCTTCCTTCAGCTGGGGACAGTTTCCTGAATGCCTGGGCCTAAACTGGTGACCAGATGTGAAGCAGTGAACGACACAGTGCCACATTCCCTGCCCTCTGGCAAGGGGCACTGACCATGACCAGACAAGTGCATAACATCGATGGTAGAAGGGGTCCAGGAAGCAGAGCGGTGGTGGGTGAGGAAAGCCTCCTGAGGTGCAGCAGGAGCCACAGAGATGGCTGAGGAAGAGAAGAATGCCCCAGGCAGAGGGAGAGTGGCACAGAGTCTTGGGGCTGCTGAGTGCCTGGCACTGGCAAGGGTGGGAAGGAGCCTAGGTGGCTGGCATGCTGTGAGCAGCAGGGGAGGCGAGGCGTGCCTAGGGGAGGTGGCATTGGCAGGACTGACAGGGCACTATGGGACAGCTCTGAGCAGGGCTGGGCTTGTCTGAACATCCAAAAACATCCTCTCAGGAGGCCTGAGGTGCCTGTGTCCTGCTCTGCTGGTGGGCCAGCTGCAGGGGAAGCTTCGGTTCTCAGCTAAATCACAGAGAAGACAAAGAAATCCATCCTTCTGGCTCCATCCCCGTCTTTCTTTTCCTTTCCTTTCCTTTCCTTTCTTTTCTTCTTTCTTTCTTTCTTTCTTTTTTTGTCTTCTTGAGACAGGGTCTCGCTATGCAGTTGAGGCTGGCCTTGAGCTCACTTTTGTAGCCCAGGCTGGTCTCGAACTCGCACCGATCCTCCTGCCTCAGCCTCCAGAGTGCTGGATTACAGGCGTGCGCCACCACGCCCGGCTATCTTTCTTATTCCATCTCACCAGTGGGATCCCCCACCACTGTGCAAGTCGTGTCTCTTCATTTGCATGGCACGGCATTCCCCTCCTTATCTTGTCGATCATTTACATTATAGTAAAATCTAGGATCTGGGTCGCATTACCTTTTCCAAAATTATGAGTTCAATCAGCCTCAAAAAAAAAAAAAAAAAAAAAGAAAGGCATGTTGAAGTCTTAACCCCTGGCACCTCTTTGGAGGGAGGGCCATTGTGGGTGAATTAGTTAAGATGAGTCCCTCCCGGGCCTAGTGGTACACTATCCCATGACTGGTGTCTTTATAAGAAGATGATGTGAAGGTTGTTTTTTTGGTGGGCTCAGGCTGCCTTAAGAGTGAGTGTGGGGGGCCGGCAGGATGGCTCAGTGGCCTAAAGCGCCTGCTTAGGCGGCTTCAGGGACTGAGGTTCAATCCCCGGCACCACATGCTGAGCCAGCCCTGCCCTTGGGGCGGGTTGAGCCAGTCATAAAAATGAGTGAATAAACAAACAAAGGTCTGAAACAAGAAAAAAATAAATAAATAAAAAAAAGAGTGAGTGTGGGGATCGAACTGCCGTCCCCTGTGCCTGACTGGGATTGTCTGCACAGGCACTTAAACCAATGAGCTAACCCAAAAGCCTCTATGAAAAGATGATGTGAAGAGGGAGGGAAGCAGAGCTCTGAGCGAGGCAGCCATAGGCCAGCAATGCCAGGGCTGCTGTAAACCGACAGGAGGCAGGAAGGGACAAGGAAGGGTTCTCCCCAGAGTCTCCTGGGGAGCAGGGGTGGTGGCCGCAGCCTTCCAGGCTCCAGGACTGTGAGAGGACACACTTTTGTGTTCCATGGCACCCGGTTTATGGCTCTCTGTTATGCTGGTTTTAGGAAGCTGGTTATCAGAGCTATTATGTTTTGCTGGTCTACCACCATGGTGGCATTTAAGATTTTTGTCCCATCCAGGGACATGTCTGGAATTCTGTTAGTGTACTGATCAGGGTACCTGAAGGCCACAGTGCTTTGTTTTGGGGTGTTCAGGGCTGCCCGGGAATTCAGAAGGGCACAGATGTGCTTCCTTTGAGGAGTCAGGGCTGGGACAGAGCCTGGCTGGGGTATGGTTGGCACAAGGACTCTGAGGGGTGGGTACTGAGGAGGGTGCACCCAGGGTCACTGTCCTTGCTGTAGCAGAGGGGCTGGATGAAGGGGGCTTGGAGAAAATTGCATGCCAACCTTAGCCTTCTGTTTGTTTGCCTGAAGATTCAGCTAGCCACAGCCATTAATTATCGGCCCTTTGTTGTGCAGGTCTAGGACACAGAATGATTAAAGCAAGTCCTTGTCAAGCAAACAGTACAAGAGCCCATCGACAGCGGCCATGGAAAGGGAACAATGGACATGTCATCCGTGGATGAACGACACACCAACGTGGCACAGTCACACCACGCGTGCTCCTCAGCCAGGAAAAGAATGGAGTTGTGATACCTGCTGCAGCATGGCGGGCGCACTTCAGCAAAGAACGCTCCATGCAAGCAGGCCGAGGGAAAAGGCCACACAGGGTGGGATTCCTTCTACATAAAATACCCAGCATAGGCACAGCCACGGAGACAGAAGGAAGTTTGGTCATTTCTGAGTTTGCAGGAGGGCAGAGTGGGGAGTTCCTGCTTTAAGGGACTGGGTCTCTGTTATGGTTTATGTCTAGTTGTCCCCCAAAGCCTCATGTAGTCGCTGGGCAGGGACTTCTAGAGTTTGAGACTTGATCCATGATCCCTGGGATTATGGGTTTTAGTACTGATGCGATTATGGGTTGAAGTACTTCTGGGATTATGGGTGTAGCCTAAGGTGGGGGCTAAGGCAGAGAGCCTGAATGTAATATAAAGAGAGACAGAGAGACAGACTGGAGCTGTTGCTCTCTGCTGCCCTGTTTGGTTGGCTACTTCTGCCACCATTTTGTTGCTGTTCTGCTGCCATGAACTGGATGCTCTCTGCTCTGTTCCACTCAGCCTTGGGCCAGCTGAATATGGACTGAAACCTCCATAAACTGTGAGCTAAATAAACCTTTCCTTTCTTCATCTTGAGTGTCTGGTATTTGTCCCAGCAACGAGTAAAAAGTAACTAAGACAGTCTCCTTTTGTGGAGACAAAAATGTTCTGGAACTAAGATGGAGTGATGGTTGCAGAATGCTCTGACTGAAATAAATGCCACTGACTTGTAAATTTTAAGACAGTTCATTTTTATATTATTTTATCACAGCTAAAATACCTGCAAGCCACAGTGCTTGCCTGCCATATTCAGGTACAAGAAGACAATCACAAAGAAATTAAAATTTAACCTTGGTGCCCAGCAGGATGGCTCAGTGGTCTAAAGCGCCTGCTTGGAAAAGCTTGGGCGGCTTCAGGGACCACGGTTCGATCCCTGGCACCACATGCTGCGCCAGCCCTGCCCTCGGGGTGGGCTGAGCCGGCCATAAAAATGAGACAATAAACAAACAAAGGTTCTCAAACAAGAAAAAAAAATTAAAAAAATTTAACCTAAATATGAAAATAAAAAAGGTAGGTAGAAAGGCTGCTGTTCCTGGGTACTCTCGGTTGTCTTTCTGAGCAGGATGCAGGAAGGGAACAGCGGAAGGCTGAGAAGAGCCTCCCAGGGCAGAGGAAGCAGGCCCTGAGGTGGAAACGCGAGGGATTCTGGGAAGAATATTTCCATGATGAGGGCTGTTCTGGGCTTAAGAAGACACTGCAAGAGATGAGGACAAGAGGTGTGGGGGGGGGGGCTTTAGGCCAGGGACTCAGGACTGCTGGAGGCTGGGAGCAAGGGAGTGGAGAGTCAGAGGGGTCCGCCAGGCTGGGAGGCTGCTTCTACAGGATTCCCTCTGAAGAAGGAAGGAGACCTGTAAATGTCTACTTAGGCTCTGTCAAGAAACTAGTTGAGTTGTGGCCCTCAGACCTCAAGGAGTGAGGACTGGACGTGATTTCTGAGCACAGGGCCTGGGCACGTTCATGTATTTATCTTTGAGGTTTTTTTTTTTCCACAAGCAGAGGTGCTTGCCAGACCTTTTCCTGTTACTGTGCTGAGGGTCACAGGCTGAGTAATGTAAAGATGAAGGTTTATGGGACTCTCAGCTGTGAAGGCTGATAGGCTCCAGACTGGGCTACCACATCTGGTGAGGTGGTCCTTGCTGGTGGGGACCCCCTGCGGAGCCCTGGGGTGGTACAGGGCATCAGTTAGTCCATGCCTAGGTCTCCCCTCTTCTCACAAATCCAGTCTCACTGGATAAGGCTCCACTTTCGTGACCTCATTAAACTTTAATTATGCCCCAAAGCTTGCACCTCCAAATGCCAGCTTGCGCCTCCAAACACCACAGTCAGATGATCTTCGCGCTTGTTTTACTTTGCAGGGGGGACTTCCCTTCTCCACTGCATTTACTCCTCTCTACTCTGCACACTGTGTATGCATTTGCCCTGCCTAGCTTTATGTGTCAGCTCGGCCAGGCTGTAAGACCCAGATAATCAAACCATAACCTAGGGTTGCTGTGAAGGTATTTGTTCAGACAGAGGGTAGGTATCTACAATCGAGTTAACTTTGGCTAAAGGAGATTACCTTAGCTGGCTTGAGTGGCCCGCATCTCATCTGCTGAAATGATCTAAGAGCAAAACTGGAGGAGAAATTCTGCATCAAGACTGCAGTCTTAACTCCTGAAGGAAATTCTAGCTTAGTAGCCTATTCTAGAGAGTTTTGTGGGCTTGCGGGCCACAACTGTGATGGCAATTCCTTGATATACATGTTTTTATTCATGACTCTAGCATGTACGCCTATAGATATCGATATCTATATATGTAGCTCATTCCTGCTTGGTGGCCTTAGTCTGGAGAGCCCTGAATGTCCTCACCTGCAGGGTCCCCGAGGGCACAGTCTGTGCGGGCAGCACTCAGGACCATAGTGGCAATGGCTAAGTGCTCAGTCTGTATTGTCTGAGACAGTTCTTCATTATTCTGATTTGTTTAGGTGGGTGTTGGCCGGATTTGAAATTCAAGAGAGAAGGGAAAAGAAGAAAAGGTGAAAGCAAACCTCATAGCGCGGTAGTTAGTTGCATGGGAGGCCAGGGCTTCCCAGTTGGGCCCAGCTTTGGGATCTGCTGCTGAGCGTGCCTCTCTGTCTGTAGCTGAAAGCAAGCTGTGACAGCCAGAAAGGCTGCAAATTTAAGCTCAGGTTCAGGTTCTCCTAGCAACGCGCACACCCCCAGCTGCTGGCTGGGGGGATCCAGGCGCCAGATCTGTGCAGCTGGGCAGGTCATGTTGCTAGGAGAACAGTGACTCTCTGGCTTCCAGCACACCTAAGTGACTGGTGGCATCACCAGGGGCACACGGGTGGGCGTCGCTTTTCATTCCTCAGTGACTGTTTCCCAGCAAGGTGAGTGAGGAGGAAACAGGTGAGGGGGAGAAAGAAGGAGGGAGAAAGCTTAAGCCCTGACTTCCAATTTGTCTGTTTGCTTAGAAGCTCATGGTTGGTGAGAGGCCTTTTGTTTCAGAATATGTCCCGAATGGGTTTGCAATTAGAGACAGAGTCTAGAGGAGCTTATGAAACCACCCGTTTCCCATATTGCTTGGCTCCCAGCATCCACAGACCATCTGGATCGGCTGGGGCTGAAGTGTGGAGGAGTGGACCGGGGGTGGGGTCCAGGAATGAAAAGATCAAGCTGGCATTGGTTGCAGTGGAGAGGGATTTGGGTCTCCAGATTTTTTCCTTTGCTTAATTACACTGGCAGGCCAGCCTGACCTTTCTCCTCCTTCCCATTGTTATGGCCGAGTCACAGCTGTGTTGATGGACTGGAAAACAAACCAGAACGCCCACAGCAGCCGGAAGAATACTCTTCTCTCCCTGGCCGCTCAGACTCTGACTGTGCCTGATGGATGGCCTGTGTGTGTGGGGGGAGTTGGGTGGGGGTGGCACATGAGGTTGGAGACAGAGAAAGGGGGAAGAGGGCAAAGAAAATTCCATGCCGCTCACCATTTCTTGTTCCTATCTCCAGCTTGCAACCTGGCCTCTATAACCACTTCTGTTTTGCAAAACAGACACTTCCAGAAGAAGCCCAGCTGGAGGGCGGAGGGTTGGCCTTGCGCTCCGAGCTCACTTTTTTTCCCCTCAGCTGCCATTCTGTGGAAACAGGACATTATCTGCTATAGATCCGAAGCAAAACACATGAAATAAGTATTGCTTTGGGCCTATTTTCTGAGAGAATGCCTCGAAGAGTATGAATTCAATTTCTCTCCAGAGAAACCATGCTTCAGGAGTAGGTAGCAGAAAAAAATACTGTATGTTCATCACACAGATTTTATTTCCCCCTTGTCCTCCCGGAAAAGCTGATATCCAAACTTTAACCACCGTAAGGCGGGGCCATGGGGTGGGGCTTCTGGCCTTTGGAAGGTGGCCTAAAGGACTGACCTGTGAATCCTCTCTGTTCTTCCCGTCTGCTGGCTGGACATGGAGGACTGAGGAGGGGACAGGATCCCTTGGTTCATGAGACGGGCAGTGTAAGAGTGCAGCCTAGGTTCCAGTGGTGTTATCACACAGAACACAGCTGTGCTGGTCCCATGTAGGACTAAGGGTGAAAAGCCGGCCTTGCTTGTGTTGAGCTACAGTGTAGGGCTGCTTGTAACAATCGGACTGTTTTGATTAATAAGGCACTTGTGAGGGGGTGTGATGGGATTATTTTTATGGGTGGGTCGGGAGATAAGGGAATTTGGCAAGGGAGTTTAGAGAGGAGGCACCTGGACAGGAGTGTAGTATGCTACCATAAATAGAGGAAAGGGAGCCTGAGAGAGAGAGAGAGAGAGAGAGAGTCGACAAATGACTGTGCAGCTATTTCTCAATTTCTAGATGCAATTTATGATAATGATAAAGGTTAGGTTTTTACGCACTCACTTTAGTATGAGTGTCGTCTCATTTAATCCTCTTACTATCCCAAAGAGAGAGGAGTCATTATTATTATTATTATTATTATTATTATTATTTTTTTTTTTTTTATGGCGGGCTCAGCCTGCCCTGAGGGCAGGACTGGCACAGCATGTGGTGCTGGGGATTGAACCGCGGTTCCTGCAGCCACCTGCAGGCGCTTTAGACCACTGAACCATCCTGCCGGGCCCGAGAGGGGTCATTATAATCACCCCATTTTATAGGGGAGGAAACTGAGCCAATGGAGAGATGAGCTTCCCTGGCGTCCCTAGCTGGAAGACACTTCCCTGGCCCTCAACCCTGCCTCTGAACCACCGTCCACCCCTGCCGGATGTGGACAAGCACCTTGGTAATGAGGACGGGGGTTTGCTATCATCCTTGGCTGTCTGAAACAGAGGCAGCAGTAATAGGGTGGCCCCAGGGTGTGGAGAAGCCATGCCCTGAGCATCTCTGAAGTGGTTCCAGTGCCCCTGGGAACTTTATGGAGGGAGCAGGAAAATTGGGCAGGTTGTGTAGTGCGGGGAGGCAAGTTGGGACAAAGAGAGGCCAGCGTGCATCCAAGGCAGGCTTAGAGGAGGGATCTGGGGACTCAGGCCCAGGGGAAGGAAGCTGTGATGGGCTACACATTCCCGAGCCTGGAGCCTTCTGGAAACATATCTCCATATTCAAAGCTGGCCTGACCCAGCCACTGCAGAGGGCACCCTTGGTGGGTGAGCATGGAGCTTTCTAGATGTGTTTTGGGTTCATAGGTAAAAAGCACATGTGTACAGCCTTGTACCCCAGCAGGAGAAGGGCCGGGCTAGAGTCTGTTGATCCCGCCTATCAGGTTGTGGCCACCTAGCCAGTGATGTCCTAGATGTCAGGTATGTAACAGTGAGCAAAGTGACCTACACCCTCATAGAGCTCTCCACAGACAATAGATAGTCCATATGAAGGGGAGCCAGAGGGTGTGAGAACTGCAGGGGTGGGGAAAGCACTCAGAAGACGGAGCCCAGAAACTCCAAGGCCAAGCCATAGTGTGACGGTGGGGGACTCACTGGCCTGCGAGCGTCTGCAGACAGGAGGAACCCTCTATAGCAGCGACGTCATGTCCAGGTGCTCACCAGGTGCCTTGCAGGTCGGGTGGGGGAGGGGGAGGCAGAGAAGAGCTGTGTGGGGAGGCGTGGACAGTTCTTTTTTAGGATGAGCAGACACCACTGAGAACCTGCTCCTTCCAGTTTCAATGTCACTTTGGTTTGATATTGTCAGCGCCACAGGTATTCAGCTGGAGCTGAAGTCTTGCACAGAATTAGAAAAAATAAACCCAAGCCATTAATGATCTGGAGCCTGGAGATAGGATGGGCTGTGTGAGCTGCTGCGGGGAGACCGCCCCCTTGCTCCCCACAGACGCCAGCGCTACCCCAAACAGGAACGCGCTGGGGTGCGAGCGGTCGCTGTGCAGCTGATACACGCAGCCTCAGGGCACAGGCAGATTTGGTGTCCTAGTTCCTGAAACAGGATGTGTTCTGCATGAAAGGCAATGCCAGGATGTGTCCTCCATTAAACCAGGAGGGTTTAGGGGCGTGAGAAAGCAGCTCCAGGGGTGGGAGGGCGTCCTCATGCTCTTCCAGTGCCCGGCACGCTCTGGGACCACCCTGTACTCCTCGCGTATACATGTGCATATTTTACGTAACCCATGCTAACTTGCAGGCAGCAAGGCGGAGCTCTGCGGTCATCTCCCGTGAGCCCCTGCCCTCTGCTCCCAGCTGCACCCTGGCTGTTTTGCTCCCCTCAAGTCCTCTTGTTCTCGGTACCCCCACCGTTCATTTGGAGTTTTCTTTGTATCCAATTTTACTAAGGGCAGAAGACAAAAGAGTCAAAGAAGAGCTAGCCTTCCCTGGTGGCCAGATTTGGGTAACCCTCTCCACCAGCCCAGACTTCCCAGGCCACAGGGGCTGCCTTTACCCCACTCTCACGTTCTGTTTGCTTGGGTTTTTGTCTTGGTCCCCTAACTGGTCCTCTCATCTCTTGTTTGACTCCAACCCAGCCTGGGCACTTCTGCCAGAATTGTTTTTCTGGAGCTTAAACTCTCTGCTTCTGACCATAGTTTTCCCCCTGCTAAGTAGCTTTCAATGGCTCCCAGGGGTCTACTAAGTAGGGTGATAACACTGAGCTCAGATCCTGGGGCTCCGACCTACAGGCTTTATTTACCCTAGACACTGCTTCTGCTGTCCATGTTCATGCATGTAGTGATAAGCAGGGTTCTTTCCTCTTCTCTAAGTGCTCCTGAGTCCTTCCGGCTGGCCTCCTACATCACTAAATTTCTTCTTGTTTTTTTTTTTTCTTTTTTGAAGATTGAACTCAGGCCCTTGCGCTTGACAGGCAATAAGCGCTTGCTTATTCTACTGAGGTATCTCCCCAGCCCTCTAAATTTCTGTGGAGATCCATGTCTCGCGAGGCCAGTCTTAACTTGGGTCTCTGTGTGGAGCCTTTTCCAGCCTTCCTGACAGCATTTTAGTCTAGCTTCTCTCTCCCATGCCAGTGCATACTGATCTTCCCGCCACACTGATTCTCTGGGAACGTGCTGGAATGTCCTCAAAGGTAGCAGTGGTATTTGAGGCAGTTAGAAGTATTATGGTCAGGGGATCCAAGCAGAAATAAACCTCAGCCACCTCTCTTTCTCTCCCCAAAGGAGTCTCAGAGAAGAGCAAGAAGAAAACAGTCATGTCACTCGCAGCTGGGCTCAGATTATCTGGACAGCCCCATCTCAGAGTCAGCTGGCCTCACATTAGGGGCCTTGTTCTCAAATCTCTGCTCCTCCTGTGGCCTGGTCAGGTTCATGGATGACAAGGGAGAGTGTTTGAGCCTGGGTCAAGGGAACTACATCTACTACATGGCTGGGAGAGAACTGGTCAACCATGTCAGCACTTTACACAGCAGCCGCATCTACCTGCAGAAATGGGTCAGTGCATGTCCTGCAGTCTGACCAGAGCAGAGCTCCTTCCTTGGTACAGAATGATTGGGGAGCATGGGTGGTATCCCATGAGGGAGTCCTGAGAGACTCCCATACTGTCTTTGAAGTCCCTCCATTCCCAGCTGCAGAGTACCAGCACCTATGGAATTAATTCAAAACCAATCTAGCTGCATGTGAGAAGGTTCGCCTCTTGCCTCAGAATCCAAGGCCTAGAAGGAAGCTCAGCACAGGGTGAGAATTGACCCAAGTAATGTCCATTTGGCTGCCATGCATCTCACTGTCCTGCCTGGCTCCAAGCCCAGGGCTGTCCACACCATGGGCTTGGAGGACGCAGGAGCTGTCTATCCAGTTCATGTCCAGAGGTTCTGCTGCTTCAGTGCAGACCACTGCAGAGGAACCAGATTCTGCAAGGCGATGTGCTCCCAGGGGAAGGAAAACTTGAGAAACAGAACGAAACCACAGAGAAACAGAGACACTGGTCTGGGACAGAATGTCACCCTTTGACTAGAGAGAGAGGAAAGGAAGAGGAGGAGACCATTAGGGCTGGATCATCAGAGGCTAAATGCATCAGAGGGGAGTTTTAGGAGATGTCTTAGTTAGAGGAACTGAGATATCAAACAATTGGTTCCCAAAGACGGCCTCGTGGTTGTTGTTCACGGTGTTTGGCAGCAAATAGACATGGTTGTCTCGTGGCTGCCTCTGTTTTCAGGCAGGGGTGGGAGCCAGGGCTACCCTCGCTCTGGTGTCAGTTTTTGCTGTCTTGAGGTTCCAGGATTCTGAAACTGGGAGCATCTCTGTCCTGGTGATTCTCAGCCAGAGATCAATCGGAGGCTAGGTTACACCTGGAGATCAGAATGGGTCCCCTGGGTAGGTTTATTCTTGGACAAGGAGCACTGCTGCCTAGGTGGGTGAATGGAGGCACTGTCGCAAACTCTGAGTAGATCCTGGTGGCTGTCAGGGATATTGCATGGAACTAGCCCCTTCTGAGCCCCTACCTTTGACATAGATCAAGCAGAGCCTTCTCCCCGGCCCCTAGTTTGTTACTAGGGATCAAACTAGGGAGTGGTGGCATAGATCCCCAGCTCTTTCTATCTTAGAATTTTTTGGGACAGTGTTTCACTAAATTTCTCAGGTTGGCTTTGAGTTTTTGATCATCCTGCTTCAGCCTCCCAAGTTGCTGGGATTATAGGCATGCACCACTGTGCCTGGGTATCAAGTAGGTGCTTTTGGCTTCTATTTCACCCTCCAAATATTTTTGGGAAGGTGCTATCTATTTCACTGGTTTCCTAAAGAGCAGGCTGCCTTCTAAATTCTATATAGTAAAATGCTGAAGATCATTTACATTTCCCATATGGAACTTTGCAATTTTGGATCTCAGTCTCATGCTCCTTTCTTTCCCCTCCAAATAAAATCCTCTTGTTTGAGGAATTGTCAACAGAATGGGTGGGTCCTCCTCTTCAAGTGCATGGGTATTCTCCTTATTCACATGCATGTTAGTCAGCTTTTCATGTGACAAGCAGCCTGTGAGGAGAAAAGGCTTATTTTGGCTTATGGTTTCCGAGGTTTCAGTTCCTGGTCCCCCTGGCCACGCTGCTTTGAATCTGTGGGAAGGCAGAACCTCCTGGCAGGGCCTGAATGGGGGAGCAAAGCGGCAGGCTCAAGACAGCAAGGCACAGGGCTCACCACACCCCTTTCAAAGAGCACCCCCACTAACCGAACCTCCTTCCATCGAACTCTCCCTAAGACTCCACGTTCTACCCATTCTGCTGCAGGTTGGCAGCCAACCTTTCAACTCATGGTTTTAGAGACATTTAAGATCTGAGCCATAACAACACGGTTGCTAAAGTTAATATGGCTCAGAAAGTTCAAATAATGACTTTATTTTTTCATCAGAATGATTTTAGTTGATTCTCACAACCACCTTGGGAAGGACCTGAGTGGGGTTTTATTTTTATTATCCTTTTTTTTTCCTTTTTCTTTTTTCTGTATTTAGGACGGGGTCTACAGGGTCTTACTACATAGATAGGACTTGTAGAGTGATTCTCCTGTTTTCAGCCTCTCAAGGGTTGAGATTATAGGCATGCGCCACCACGCTCAGTCTCAATCACCATCTCAGCTCACTCCGCGAGCGTGATCGAACCCTGGCGGTTGCACTCTGCCCAAGCAGGTGCTTTAGTCTGCTGAGCTATCACGCCGGCCCTATTTTTACAATCCTTTTCCACAAACTGCAGTGTTGAGGCACAGACCAGGGCACCAAAGGAGCAGGGCACAGCTGGTATTAGAACTTGGACTATCAGGATATCACTCCGACAGATTTCAGCCTGCTGGCCCCCGTGCCGGGCGTCAAGGCGTCGACTCATCACCAGACCAGGTGGATACATTCCCTTAGGCAGGGAAGCCGGAACATCAGGAGCAGTGGGAGGGGGAAACAAGCAGTGGGGTATACAACATACAGAGAAAAAAGGACCCAGTAGCCCGCCCTACGGGCCACTACATCTCAGCCCGAACGAATTAATCAGGTGACTGTGAGTGGAGCAGTGCTTCCGTGATGGCTCTTTCCTCTGCTCCCTCTCAGTGTCCCCCCAAACCTCTCAGTCTTCCGGTTATGTAAGTGCCGCGGCCGTCGATTCCAAAGGCGGCCACTGGGTGGCGCAGCCGCACGCGCGTGCTGACTCCTCTGCGGCTCCTCCGTGCCTCCGCGCAATCTCCCTGCCTTTCCGCCCCTCCCGAGCCCCAGCTTGCAGCCGGACTTCTGGAGTTCATAGCGGCTCCTAGGGCTGGGGGCCCGAAGGAGCTGGAGAAGAAGCTAGGTCCCTTAGGGTGGGTTCGGGATGTTGGAGGTGGGGGAGGTGGGATAGGGTGCCGCGGGACACGGGAACCTAAGTTGTGCCTGTGTAGCTCATAAGTCTCCCAGGTACGCCCCCTGGTGGGGGGGTCACAAGAGCAGGAGAGAAAAGGGTCTGCACCCGCCAAGTGAGTCCGGGAGGGGGTCTTCCCTATCCACAGACACACAACCCTCTCTGTGCACCAGGCACTCTGCAAGGCCGACCCACAGTCCTTTAATTCTCACGGTAATCCCGCGGACCCCATTTACAGCTGAGGACACTGAGGCATGGGCTCCTGTGAGTAAGCGGCAGACCCGGATCCCGCCCAGGCTGGCTGACTTTCTGGGGTCTTCTCTCAGGACAGGGAGGGTGCCAGGCGCTCTACACCTTGAAAAAGTTGAGTGCTGCGAGTGGCAGCAGGCAGACAGTCCAGGGCTGGCAGTTCCACTGGGCCTGAGGGCTCCGACGCTCGGGACCAGAGTTCGAACTCATGACCTTGCACTTGCCAGGCAGGCACTTGTGCCACGGAGCTATCTCCCCAGCCCCTGCATCCACTCATGTATCTGCTCCGTGCCAAGGCAGGCTTCCTGACGGTCAGCCAGGCACTCGGGCAGGTCAGGAAACTCAGCCACAGAGACTACCCCGCGAGGGTGCTGGGGAGAGGGATGAATCAAATAAGCACCCTAGGGAAGAGGGCGGAGGTCAGCGTTCTGCCTGAGGGAAACTGCGCCCTTACCACTGGCTCCACTCCATCCTGTCTCCCTCTAGCCCCCCCCCCCCCCCCCCCCCCCCCCCCCCCCCCCCCCCCCCCCCCCCCCCCCCCCCCCCCCCAGCATATCGGAGCCCAAGTGCGTTTGCCAAGATAAGAGTGCATAGCGGAGGGAGAAGGTGAGACTGTGCTAATGGGTGGCTCTTGGCATGGTGGCGCCCCGCCATGGCCTTATTTAAACAGGATGAGCTGGTGCTTCTCTTGGGAAGAAGTGTCACAGAAAGGGATGCTCTGGTCCCTGAGAGATTCTGAGAGGCTGAAATTTGCTTTCAGGCTTGAGGTTGCTTCTGGGCTGTCCCCTTATTGATAGTGTATGCTGCTGCGGTGGATTCTGTCTGTTGGTGGATTCTAAGCAACTAGTGAGACCTCGCTGGACAAGAAGAGGTACACAGAATCACCGCCCAGGAGCACGTGAGAGGGCACTCCAAAATGCTGGCTACAGTTGTGGGAACGGAAGTAAGTGACTGGCCATGAAAACCTCAGTTTTATTATCTATAAAATGGATTACATACATTTTCCTCAAGTGCACTTGGTGTGAAGATGAAACCATTTAATATCGTCTCCACCGGTCTCACTTAACCCTTAAGGTGGTCTCCTTTGTTCTAATGATTGAGTTTGATATTTTCTTTTCTATTCTTTTCTTTTTCTTTTTCTCTTTCTTTCTTTCTTCCTTTTGTCTTTTTGAGACAGGGCCTTACTATCTATGCAGTTCAGGCTGGCCTTGAGCTCAGTTTGTTGGCCAGGCTGGTCTCGAACTCACACTGATCCTCCTGCCTCAGCTTCTCAAGTGCTGGAATTACAGGCCTGCACCACTGCACCTAGCTTGATGTCGCTTTCGTGGTGCATCATGAGCTCCTTGAGAGCAGAGACCATGTCAAATGCATCTTTGTATCCTCAGTGTCTAAGGGAGGGCCTGGTAGAGAGTAGGTGCTTAATAAATGTGTTCCTTTCAAACCGGAAGCTATGAGAGCAGATCACGTGGTCAGGATGTTCCAGGAGTGACAGCCACTTCCACAGAGGGCCATTCCCAGGGGGCCACTGCTTGGGCTTTCTGTGAGCCTGAGCAGATGACCTCGTGGTCCTTGCACAGCTCTCTGCAGAGGTGCTAGCACCTTCAGGCTGTGTTTCAGCTTTTCAGAGTGCTGCAGGCTGAGGAGGGTTGGTGGTCAGAGGATCAGACTGGGTGTGTCCCTTGGGCCCCCTGGCACTTGGTTCCGCTTTGGGTTTTACACCTGTAACTCTTGATACCGGCTGGTGGTGGGGCTAGGTCCCAGACACAGGGAACCCGTTCCAGGAGCTCCTCTGGCTCCTCTCAATCTCCAAGTGTCTAGGACAAAGCGGAGGGAACACCAGGATAATGATGTGGCCACACCAAACCTAAAATTCACTCTACTGTACACGGGAGAAGGACCCGGGCTGGCCTTCTCTCCAGGGAACTCTCAGTTCCATCAGCCCCACCAGCCCCAGCTCGGGTGCACTGGAAAACCTCCCTGGGGCTTTCCACTAGCGTGAGGTGGGTCCTCCCAGCGACCCTGTGTTTTTGACACCTCAGCTGACGCAGGCAGTTCTCCAGCACGTCACCGCCCGCTTCCACCCACAAGATGCAGCTGCCTGCTTCCTTCCTGTTCTCAGCTACTTCTGTCAGGCTGCCCAGGGAGGTGGCCCGATCCCTCAGGAGCCTGCAGTGACTGTGCTGTCATTTTCTCACCGCTTACTGTCCCTCCCTGCTGTGGCTCCTCCCTGCACCTCTGTTCACCAGAGGATGCAAACGCTGGAGCACAGCCCTCACTTCTCGTTGGCCCTTTCCCTGTAGTCTTTTCCCTGGAAATTGGCCAGGGGGCTGATACGTCCTGCCCTCCAGACACTGTCCCCTGCTCAGCATGTCACATCACATCTACCCTCACTGTTCATGGACTGTGTCCTCTCCTGTCCTGCTCATCACCGCTTTTCCTCATTGATTTTTACCCGGATGACGCTGTGAATTCCTAACACAGCTTCCTGGCTCTGGTGCTTTCACAACCTGTGTAATTCAGTGTCTTTTCTTTTCTTGATATGGGAACTTGAACTCAGGACCTTGCAGGTGCACTTGTGCCACTGAGCTCTATTCCCAGCAATCCAATATGTTTTCCAATGTAAATATGCTCACACATTCATTCTTTCTTTCCTTCCTTCTTTTCAACAAATGTTCCTTGGTGCACCTCTGTGCCTACTGCCTCTGGGGCATCTCCAGGGCCCTGAGGTAAGGCACACATCCCTCAGCCTGGCATTTGTAGGCTGTCACCATCAGCCCCTTGTTGTCCATCTGTCTGGGAGCTCAGCTCTGGCTTTCCTGATCCCTCTGCATCCCTGCTGTTCCTTTGGTCTGGAATACCCACCCCTGCCTTCCGCATCTCCCGATGGCCCCAGCTCCCAAGCCCCCTGGGCTGCTCCTGTGCTTGGTCCTCCCTACCCAAGGCTCTAGTCCCAGGAGGCTGATGAACTGTGAAAATGATAAGCAGCCCTTTGTCTTCAAACTGACTTCAGAGTCTCCAGATTTAACCTTCCCACACTGCCTACTGTCCTGGGAGGTACCTCTTTGTTCCTTTTGTCCATGCTTTAAGTGAACTTCTGCTTACGCACAAGAAATTGTTATGGCAAGTCCCATGGAGGTTGTCCCGGTAAGTCCTGACAGGTTTTCCGCGGTGTCGCAGCAGAGAAACAGGCAGAAGGAAAAAGGGAAGGGGCCTTTATATTCTTGGAGGACATGGAGAGAATTTGGGAAGAAAAGGAAGTCTCTGGATTGGAACAAAGGGAGGCCAAGGCTTTTATGGCCTTTTGTCAGGGGTGTGGCTTGAGGAAGATGTTTAGATTTACCTAAGGAGCTGATTGGGGCCTTCCCTGAGGTGGCCAGACAGGTGGAAGGAAATTACACCCTGGGCTGAGTTGGAGAAGGGGGAGGTGGTCTTTGGGAAGATAAGCTGTTGTTTTAAGGTTTCAGCCATATTAGATGACCACCCTAATGATTCAGCAATTCATACTAGGGCCAGAACCTATCAAGTCCCATGGAAGTTGCTGTTGGAAGCTAACTGCTGCATCCCTAAACTTCAGGAAAGACTAAAGGTTCTTATTGGGAAAGTATGTGATAAAGGCCCACAGTTTTTTTTTTTTTTTTTTAAACCTTATATAACCCCCTCTACCTGCTTCAATTAAGCACAAAATACTGGAAATTTTCATCAAAAGAAAGGGACCCCCTCCTCCCCCCCATCAAGTGGATCAGGAAGGAAAAAAATAACAGAAGTTCCCCATTGGTCGGGAAACCTTCATCACTGACCTCAGTGCTCCTGATGGACCTCAGGCTGCTGATGAGCTGTCTCTGGGCCTCACTTCAGCTTGCTGGACAGTTGTTCTGAGAACAAAATGAGGCCTAGAAACAGTGCCTGGGTGGGGAGTGTTCCGAAAACCAGGGGAAGACACACAGCGAAGCCCCTCAAGGCAGCCTGGAGGAGGGGAGCTTAGCTTGGCACCACGGGCCCTCCTGTCTGCCAGCCTGAACCCCCAAGCTCTTGAAGTCTGAAGTTTTCTACTCGTGTTTAAGAAACTCATTTGATGGCCCACAAGAACTGGCTGATCAGGCTTACTGCTGACCTTTAATTCCTTTCCTTGTCCCCTTCCTTTCTTGGAAGAACTTGTAGGCTCCCTCATGAGGTGCTGACCCAGACCCCAGGAGGATGACACAGGACATGTACTCTAGTTTTGCTATAAACTAGAAAATTCTAAGTTCTGAAGGGCTTCTGCGCCACAGGGTTCTGATGTGGGGTTTCAGATTTGTCCTAGGAAGGTCTCCAGAAGTAATAGACTTGTGAGAGGGATTCATCATGATCTTTGAAGGAGGAGCCTCAGCGACTCTGTGCTTTGTTACCTTCTCGCTGCTGGGACAGCATCCCTGACTCCCAGCAAGTAATAGGAGAGGCTGATTTTGGCTCACAGTTTGCAGAAGTTTCGGTCCACAGTTGCTAGTGCTAAGGCAGGGCCACATGCAAGGGGCACTGCAGTGGAGACTAGCTGGTGGCATGGTAGGCGGGAGGCAGGGTGCCACCCAGGAGGAAGGGTGTCTGTCGTTCCGCCCACAGTGCCCGCCTCTTCTTGTCAGGCTTCACCTCCCCACAGCACGCCCGGCTGTAAACCCATGCGTGGACTAAGGCAGTGTCACAGTCCAGTCGCCTCCCCGAAGCACCTCCTATGAATGTATGAGTCTTTGGTGGGGGGCATTTAGATCCAAATCTGAAGGCTGTGATCATCAGGAAAACTCATTCGCCCAACAAACACATTTATAACAGGTTAAGCAGAAGACAAGTCGATGCTTCCCACGCTGAACTTCCGTGATGGCAAATGACATGAATATGTGTTGTTCTGGGGTGAGGCTACTGTCCTGCTTTTGTTTCATCACTACGTATGTATGTATGTATCTATTTATTTATATTTAGTACAGGGTCTCACTACACAGCCCAGACTTGTAGCAGTTCTCCTATTTTTGGTCTCCCCAGTGCTGGGATTACAGGTGAGCAGCACCATGCTCAGTCTCAGTCTTGGGGGCTGGCTCAGTGTGCCCGAGGGCAGGGCTGGCATGGCATGTGGTGCCGGAGATCAAGCCCGGGTCCCTGAGCTTGCCTAAGCAGGTGCTCAGCCGGGTGAGCTATCTTGCTGGCCCCTACCATTTTTTAAAGTTACATAAAAGACAATCATTGAAAAACCTTACCAAAAACCTCAGTGGGTGAGAGATCCTTTGACTAGAGTTGGCTCAAGTGCTCCGGTGGCATGGTGGCTGGATAGAAGGGCTGACAACAGTCAGTATCAAAAGCGGCACCGTTGAAGCACAGCAGAGCGCTCTTGCGGTCCCTCCGAGGCTTCTGCTTCTGCGTCCACAACAGGATTACCACTGTGGGATTCACAGAACGCTTGCTGCCAGGTGTCAGGCGAAGCTCTAAGGCTTTCCACATGTGGTTGTGCATAACTCAGTTTCCATAGCCACTTCGTAAATTGCAATTTCCTCATTTTCCACATAGGAAAGCAAAAGGAGCTCAGAGAGGTTAAATAACTACACTGAGCTTACCCAGCATGAGGCTTGAACCTAGGCAGCCTGCCTCAGGCAGATGTTCTAATAATAGTTTCCTCCTCCACCTGTTTCCTTTTTCTTCGGTGCTGAAATACTAATTGCCAATCTGATGCATTCCTTTAAATAGCCCCCGCTAGTTCATTAGTTTGGTTAACCTGGAGGCTATGAGTTCATTTGCTTCTGTTCTTCTTCATCTGTCCATTGGTCTGTCCACTTGTCCGTCTGTCCATCCATACAAGTACAATGTAAATAGTTACAGGAGTGACACTTGCGAGCTCTTAGCTTCCAACTTCTCTGCGTATCAGTTCATCACCAATATGAAATAGCGTCACAATACTAGGCTGCTTGTGACTCTAAAATGAGCAGTTTTACAGGTAAAGTCAGTCTTGAGTTCCTCTGACTCTAGAAAATATGCTTACACTTAAAAAATTCCACAACTTGCAGAAATACAGATTTCACTCTTGCTCCCACCTTCCCATTTATTCTGGGTGGTGCTTTCATTTGCAGGCCTGCTGTGCCCTGGGAGAGGACAGCCCCCTGGATGCTGAACAGACAGCAGGTCCACATCCGCCTTGGCCACCCACCCCTTCCCTCCATGGACAGAGCCATCAGCCTGTTGGGTGACTGGGCTTCAGCACAGCAGGGTGGCTGTGTCTCTCTCCCTTCCTGAGCTTGCTGTTAATGAGTCTGGGCTTCTGCTTTCTATTATGAGATGAGGACAGAGGCTAGGGAGAGGGCTGGCCTTTCCTTCTTCAGGGAAAAATCAAGAGGGGCAGAGCTTGGGGAAAGCCCCTTTGACTGGCCCTGGTGTTCGCTGGAACATGTGCCAGTTTCTAGTAAGTGTCCCAACAGTGACACCTGGGCCCCATCTAGAAGTCTCTAGTCCCCTAAGCTTTTGATTCTGGGCATGGTTGTGGGTGGAGGCAGGTAATCTTTTGCCAGGGAGAGCTTGGCATTCTACCTCCCGCCATCTGGGCTGTGAATGCCCCTTGTGAATGTGCGTGTCCTTGTGTGTGTCTGTGTGTCTGTGTTCCTTTGTGTGTGTGTATGATTGTCTCTATGTGCCTATGTGTCTTTATGTCTCTCTCTCTGTGTGTGTATGTGTGTGTGTGTGTGTGTGTCTGAGAATGTACTGGATGTAACTTTTGTGTCTCTGTGTTTTTGTGTGTGTATTTCTGTGTATGTGCATAAGCACATATTTGTGGTCTGTCTCAGTTACTCTTCTCTCGCTGCTGGGACAAATACCCAACACCCTTAATGAAGGAAGGAGAAGTTTATTTAGCTCACAGTTACTGAAGGTTTTAGTCCAGGTTTATTTAGCTCACAGTTATTGGAGATTTTAGTCCATTTTCAGCTGGCTTAAAGGCAGAGGGGCATATGGCAGAGAGCAGCAGTTCGTGGAGGCAGAACAGCAACAATGGTCTGTCTCTGTGTCTCTCTTATATTATAATCAGGCTCCCTGCCTCAGGATGGCTGTAACACTCACACCTGTTATCCCAGCAGTCCTAAAGCCCCTAATCCCAACTTTGGGTCACCCACAGCCCTAGTGGTTCATGAGTTAATGTCAAACTCTAGAAGTCCACATCCCATGACTGCATGAGGCTTTGGGGGGACAACTAGCCACAGACCATAACATGGTCATAGACAGATTTCCTGGCCACTGTCAGAAGGGCACAAGATAGGGGCAGGGGAGTTCTTGATCAGTTGTCTTGCCAAATCCATCTCCCAATCCCACTTCTTTTCATAGGTTAAAATGCAGAACTGGAGTATAATTCACAAGCAATTGAATTTTTATACATTTATTGCCTTATACCTATGATACTAAGCAATAAAATTTCAGAAGATAGCCTTTACTAAATAGTAATCATCAGTGTCAAAGCCAGACATAGTGGTGTAGGCAGGAGGATTGCTGTGAGTTCAAGGCCAGCCTGGGCTACATAGTAAGACATTGTTCCCAAAACCAAAAACCAAACTAAACCAGACAGCACGCCCACAAAAATCATCAGTGGTGAAAGGCAGAAGCAGCCCAGACAAGACAAAACAAACAGAGACTGGTTCTCTGGGGGTTTCTGCCCCAGCCTCCTAGGAAGGAGGACTGCATGTCTGGATTGCTGCTCCATGCAGGAGGGTGGAAAGCCAGCTGCACGCTGCTCAGATGGCCAGGCTGCCTGTCAGACAGGACCACTGGCCAGCAGCCCTCAGGGGGGCCTGGCTGAGGGCTTGTCCCATGAAGGGTCTCACAGGAGGGAGAAGGTGGATGAGGGAGCACAAGCTCCCTCCCTCCAAGGACTCAGGCAGGAGTGACCCCAGTGCCTGGGCTATTAGCTCAGGGCAAGAGGAGCGAGGGTTGCTGCCAGAGCCTGGGGAGCAGGGCGCATGCTCAGTAAGAAGACAGATGGCTGTGCCTGTGGACAGCAGAACGCCCCTCCCACCACTCTCTCTTGGAGGCACAACTCTAGTTAGGATGTGCAATAAACCAGCGAGCAAAGTCTTGTTGACCTGGAAGGGCCCGGTATTCACACACTCATCACACACTTACTGTGTGTGCTATAGACTCAAGTGTACAGTGTAGCCCATCCTTATTGGTTTTACCTTCTGGTGGGTGGCAGATAAGACGTAAACAACAGGGAGCTGGGGAGATAGCTCTGTGGCACAAGTGCCTGACTGGCAAGTGCGAGTTCGAACCCTGGTCCGGCCAAAAAAAAAAAAAAAAAAAGACACAAACAACAAACAGGACAAAATACCTGGAAAGGACTGGGGGAAATGTATAATTTTGAAAGGGATGTCCAATAAGGCCTCACTGAGAAGGTGAGGCAGACCTGAACTCCCTCAGGAATGAGCCTTCCTGCTCTCCAGAGAAGGAAAAAAAAACAGGCAGGCAGAATGGCAGGTGCAATGGCCCTGTGGGAAAGTCATCCCGTAAGGTCTGAGAAGATACGAGAGGGGTCTGGTAGGAGGTTATACAGCCGCAGGGTGATTATGCGAGACCTTATGGATCGCTTCAGAGCCTTTACTGGCCTGTTTTCTGAGAGAGTTCTGCAGCGTCGCTTTGCTGGGATGTTGAAGAAGAGACTAAAGCAGTGTTTGTCCTCTGGGTCCAGGGGTGTGGTGAGACAGCGCTGCGGAGCCAGGTGGGGGAGGGGAGAGGCAACATGCTGGCCTCCTTGGATGTGGAGCCCCTGGGGAGAGAGTAGTGAGGTGGCTGGAAGGTCGACCCCCAGGCACCTCGTGCCAAGAAGAAAGAAGGAAAAGAGGCTTTGACAGCTGCCACATTCTCAGTAGAGTTCTGCATGTGGAATGTCACATGTGTGTGCACCAGGTGTGAGGTGTGTGAAAACTGGCCATTCAGATAGGCAGTGGTTATTTTGGGGTGACAGGTTTCAGGCCATCCTGACTTTTCTCCTGAAATATATCTGTACTGTTTACTTAAATTTTTTTTTTTTCATAAGCCCATGTTATTTATATAACCAGGAGAAAAAATTTAGTAGCGCTGTTTTCATCATGGAAGAATAAAAGATTCGCTGCAAAGGAAAATTGGTGTCTTGTTCTGCTAATACAGGTGATCTGCTCCTGCTCTGATGCCGAAACCTCAAGAACAAGATGCAAAGACCTGGACGAGGATGGTGAAGATTCTCCCCCACCCCAGCTGGTCAAACAGCCACCTTCACAGCCACCCCTGCCACTGTTTTGTGTTGGCAGCGTTCTGTGCAGTTTCTTCCAACTCAAGGAGATAATGGGGCTGCAGTGTTTCCTTTCTGCACCCCAGTTTCACGGATGCCCCCCACAGCACCCCAAGTGTATTGCCATCCGGTGGTGCTGATGTAGGGTGGACTCTCGCCTGGCATCTGAGAAAGCGAGGAAGTGAGAAGGAAGCAGAAGCGATGCCCCGGAATCCTGGCCTTTGGCGCAAGGCTCTGTACAGCTCTTGAGCCAGAACTTTCTGGGAACGAGTAGAAAGGTCTGCAAAGCCAAATGTGCACGGAGTCGGGGAGGCTGGCAGGGCTGCTTTCAGTCCGACCCCATTTCCCTGCAGAATCATATTGTATGAACACTCAGTGCTCCAGTAAGCTGAGGAACTGATCTTCACCACACAGAGACTTCACAAAAATTTAAAAACCTGCACTGAAGCGGCACTGTGCTGTTTTCAGGGTGGCTTAGACATCTTTGAGGACCCCAGGCTCCAAAGTCTCCCAAAGAGGCCACTGTGACATCTGCCTGGGATTCCTGGACTCCTCAGCCCTTAGGGCCCTGTTTCCTGGGGCTCTGCATGGGAAAGGAGGCCAATGCCCTCAGGTGAGAACACCCCCGGGTGCCTGTGCCATCCTGGAACCTGTGGGTGGGTTACAGGTGTCCCCCAAAGCTGAGGAGCCATACTGGCAGGTTACCAAGGCAACCTTGTTCCTCCTGGGACAGGGGAGGAAGGGATGCTGACAGAGTAGGGTTTCATGAGCTGTCTTTCCATAGGAATTGGGGCTAAAAATACCCCACAATTGGCACTCACATGGCACCAGGAGCCTCTCTGCCTGTGTCTTGGCACATTCTGAAGTCGCTCCAGTCTAGGGTTCTGACCCTTCTGAGCAGGGTTTGGACTTCCTGTGAGTTCAGGAGGGCAGAAAACTGGTGATCACCTTAATGGCCAGCATGGGGGGCCTGGTGTGACGAAGTCCAGGTGTTCTCTGGGCGGAGGCAGGCCTGCCTTATTTCACCTCAGCAGAAGGCATTAGTGTGATCTCTCCAGGTAGACTGCTTAGAATCAAGCTCTGGCAGTTCTGGGGCAAGAGAGACAGGCACAGAAAAGTCTTTAGCTTACCTGCCTCTGCTGTCCTCTCTCTCTAAGTGGCTGGGTGGGTGAAAGAGGCTGATCTTAGTCACAGTAGTCTGGGCCCCAGGGCCAGTCTGGGGCTTGGGGACTTTGGAGTTTCCTGATGCCTTTTTTCTACATGGCTGGACACACACTGAGGTACAGAGCAGAGCTCAGGCCCTGCTGATGCCAGGCTCCAGCCCTTGTTCTGGGTTAATTAAGTGGAGTGAAACCCAGGAGACTGGGGCACAAGTGATGATTCACCTTATGCTGCTGCATCCTGGGACTCTGACAAGAACCTCTGAGCATAGCCTCTGAATCCCATAGACATGGGGATATGAGGCTGTGACAGGGGCCCTGAGCCAGCCCTAAGTGGGCTGTTGCATGATATTCCTCAAATGTTAAGAATGGAAGAACCACCAAGAATTTTCATTCAAACACAGTTACTGACTCAGTGGGTCTGGATAGGACTGGAGATCCTGCTTTTTGAGCACACCCCCAGGGGACACCCATGTCACATTTCTGTGTGGCAGCTGCTGTGAGTAGGAAGGCTCTAGAACTAGTTCACAAACAAGCCAATGAATGAGACTCTTTGGGAAGTCTTTAAAACTGAATTTGCCTGGGCCTGTATGAGACCTATGAACCAGGGCCATTGTAGGAGGATCTGCCTAAAAGGCTAACAGCTGACATGGTCATGTCTTTGATTTGCCTTCACTGCCCCCGGGGCCTTCGGGGGATGAGCAGACCCTGGAGAAATGCCTCCCCAAAGAGGTTCGCTCTAAACACTGCCCTATTTTTAGCAAGATTTTCCCTTTGTGAACCTGGCCTACCATGATTCATTCTTCAACAAATATTTATTAAGTGTCTTCTGTGTTTCCATAAGAGTCTATTGTTTCCCTTGTAGCTGGACAGACAGTCGGCAGATGACAGTGCTTGCTTCATACCTCTGGGGTTGTAAAACTGAATAGGAGCAATCTCCAGTGGTTTAGAGTTCATCGTGTTGCTTTCCTTACATGGTTACAGAACGGCTAATGTGTTCTTAATGAGCTGCCATTTACTTATGCAAATAGCAGGGCATGGATGCCAGGGGGACTGGGCTGAGCAGAGAGGCATGCCTCTGTGCAGCGCTTGTGCTACAACACAGGCGCTTCTGTCTTCTGGAGCCTGGTCTCCTTTTTATCTAATAGCTACTATGTGGGCAGTGTGTCTGTGGGCTTTTGTATGTTTGGGGGTCTTACCAAGCCACCTTGGCACGAAGGTATCTCTGCCAACCTCCCATTGTTTCATGGTTCTGCCTACCTCTGTCTCGTGCCTGCCCCCAATCCCTGAGGAGGCCCATTCAGTGGGAGGCAGGGGCTGTTGAACCATGTGATGGCATGGGCTTGCTAGACTAAGGCAGAGCTGTGAGTTTCGTGAAGAACTTTTTTTTTTTTTTTTTGCGGAACCGGGGATCAAACTCAGGACCTTGCACTTGCCAGGCAGGCACTTGTGTCCTGAGCTACCTGCCCGGCCCTTCATGAAGAACTTTCGTCATAAGAGCCCTTGCATCTTTGCAAAAAGGAAGTTGACGTTTGAGCAGTGCCACTCTTTCTTTTCTATTCTCCCAAGGAGCTTGGCTGGCTGGACCAGAGATACGGCTGGGGGAAGATGGTGCCAGGTCTCAGTGTATGGGCAGCCTTTGGTGGAGTCATTGTCTGTCTCCCAAAGAGGCACTTTCGGGGGCCAGGGCTTTTGGTGCCTCATGGTCCCCTCCTCACTTCCAGGAATTTTTAGCACAGGTATAGGCAGGCAGAAGGGTGCTCTGGGAGTGTCAGCACCACAGCTCAGATACACCTGCTGGCTAGTGCGCTCAGGGGCCTCCTGACTGCCATCTTACCATAACACCCTTCCTCCTACAGCTCAGGACAGGCTGTCCTCATCTAGCCATGTCCCCAACCACACAGGACAGGAAGCTGACAATCACCTGGCCCTGCCATTCCCATGTGCACACTCTGCAAGCTCCAAAATTCTCTGCTGCGACAGTTTGGTTTCTTCCCAGGAACCTAACCTGGTAGGAAGCATTGGTATTCTCTGGTGTGAGCTTTTCCATCAGGTTGTGTCACTGAGTGAGCAGACACAGGTCAGGAGAGGCTGTGTGGTGGGGCGGGTGGCGTGGCTATAGTGCGTTTCTCATGTAAATGCTGGGAGACAGATCTTGTGGCCTAGTGGATCTCGGGTTCTTCAGCTGACAAATCCCATTTGGGTTGATATTTAAAAGTCAGAAGTTTCATACAAAAGCATGGAGTTCTTTCTTGTTTAGAAAAATAGAGAGCCAGGGAAAGAGCTTGATGGTCTAAGTGCCTGCCTGGCAAGCACAAGAACGAGATTCTATCCCTGGTAGTGCATACCATGCTGGCCCTGAAACAGGCATAGTGGCACATGCTTGTAATCCCAGCACTTAGGAGGCTGAAACAGGAGGATCACTATGAGTCTGAGCTGTATAGTGAGGCCCTGTATCAACAACAACAAAAATAAATGAATAAATTAAAAAAGAAAAATAGACATATTTGGCAACATGTTTTTGGCAACAACTGGCTAAACACAGTGGCTGCTGCCCTGGCCCTGAGCTGCACTCCGCAGTGAGCCCGCCCATTCCCAACTGCACTTCTGGCTTGTGCCAGCTCATTCTGAGGTCCTTTGGTCATGGGCATCAGTTTTCTAGTGGCTACTATCTTCAACTACCACAAACAGAATAGTTTAGGACAACAGAAATGCGTTTTCTCATAGTCCTAAGGGCCAGAGGTCTGAAATCATGGTGTCAGCAGGTGGGAGTTCTTCGGTGGCATCCTTTCTTGTTTTTTCCTGGCTTCTGGTGGTGGGCAGCAATCCTTGGCACGCAGATGTGTCATATCATTTCACTTTTTGCCTTGGTGGTCATATGATCGACCTCCTTTACGTCTCTCCCTGTCTTTGTCTCTGTCTCTGTCTGTCTGTCTCTCTCTCTGTGTCTCTGTGTCTGTCTCTTTTTCTCTCTTGGCAGGGTCTTCTATGTAGTTCAGGCTGGTCTTGAACTACATGGTGATCTCCCTGTTTCAGCCTCCCCAGTGCTAGGATTATAGGCATGCACACCACACCCAATCTTGGCGGCCAGTTCAGAGTGCCTGAGGTGGGGGCTGGCATGGCATGTGGTGCCAGGGATCAAGCCTCAGTCCCTGTGCTTGCCTAAGCAGGCACTTAGTCTGCTGAGCTATCTCACAGCACTCTGCTTGACTTTTCTGAATGTTCCAGCTTCTGGCCCTTCCATGGTCTGCCCAACCTTAATTGGGCAGATAATTCAGAAGACATGGTGCCCTGAACCTTCCCTCACCAGCTCTTGTCACTCTTAGGGCTTTGGCTGTGTGTTTATAAAGTTTCCTTCTCCCGGTTTCCAAGTCCTTTGAGTGTTAGTATTTCCTAATTTCAGGAACGCATATTCAGTGTTGCTCATGGTCTGTCTAAGCTTGGCTGGACTTCATGTCCTTTGTCAAGGACCTTCATCCCAACAAGTCTAAGTTTCCTTATTTACAGTTGTCTTAGTTATTTTTTACTCTTGCTGGGACAAATACCCGACACTCAAAATGAAGGAAGAAAAGGTTTATTTAGCTCACAGTTTGTGGAGGTTTCAGTGCATACTCAAATTCTGTGCAGGTGCAGAGCTCCTCCAAAGTGGCAGGGCTGCGAAGATCAAGCTCCTCCAAAGACGAGGATTCTCCAAGGAAGGCGGGCAGGGCTGGGCCAGGCAGGAAACAGCCAGGGCAGGGCCGGGCTGGGCTGCTCTGCTCAGTCTTCCTCAACTCCATTCATACACTTTTTGTGCTGAGTGGCCCATCTGGCCCCAGAGTGGAACCAATCCCATCCGAGGACAGGCCCTCTGCATCCTGTAGGATGGGGCCCCCCGTAGCCAGGAACCAGCCAAGTCCATCCAGCCAGGCTTCCTCAAGTTGACACAGTGTATCAACTACCACATCAGTGTTCATGTTTCATTCGTTCCTTTTTCCCTGCAGTAAGCATTAATTGAGCTCTGTCATGTGCCAGGTGAGGTTCCTGTTCCAGAATAAGACAGTGAATGAGTGAATGTGGTTACTGCCATGGAGTATTGTTTTATTAAAACAGTGATGTGCGCTGGTAAAGCTAAGCGCTCGATGCTGTGAAAGTATTCAGATGTGGCCTCGAGGGTTTGGAACATGGCATTTGGGTTGCATTCTAAAAGATACTTGGAATCTTGTTGGTGGGGTGGGAGGATGGAGGAAATCAGATGCAGAGACCTTGAGGGAGGGGAGAAGTAGCATCAATAGCAATAGTGTGGCTGGAACCTGGGGGGTGAAAGTAGCACTACAAAGGCAGACAGAATGGCAGGGGCCAAACCGTGCAGGTCTTGTTGGCTGTGTTGAGCGCTTTATATAGCGGGCACCACGGAAGCAGTTTAAGCATAGAAATGACATGTCCAAGCTTGCATTTGTAAATGCTTATCCTGGCTGCAGCATGGAGGATAGATGGGAGGGAAGAGGGAGGCAAAGGAAGACACCAGTAAGCAGCCATTGGAATTATCTTGGTGATAATTGTTGGACTGAGGTAGTCAGTGAGATGGGGTATGGAGAAGTATGAATGGCCTCGGAGAAACAAGATAGACTCGGCAGTGGCAGTGGACAGACGGACTTGGGAGATGATGGACAGGAAGGCGTTCTGGGCGACTTGAGGTTTCTGGGGGCATTTGTCATGGCAAAGAAAATGCATGAGGGCCAGGTTTTGGAGGAGAACATGAAGAGTTCAGCTTTGCATATGACTGTAGCTGTTTTCTGACTAAGTGTGAGGCTCTTTAAAAAGCATCTCTAAAGCAGAGCCAAGACTTTGTATTCTTCCCCACTTACTGTATGGGTCCATTCATACCACTATGAGAAATGCTCACTTAAAAATGGTCATTCAAGAGGCAAAGTTATATAGCAAAGTAACAGGTTGTGTAGAGTTTAAATAGTATGCTGCCCTTATGCCCTGAAAGAGTTAAGTGTGTGTCCCATGATGAGTTGCTCTTTAAAATGAGCTAATAACTGGGGTGTCCCCCAGTCCAGGAAGCCAAGAGCCTCAGGTCCATGGCTTAGCAATTCCTGTGCTGCATGAACTTGAGAAATCACTTCACTTTTGAGTCTCTCCTTTCAGTGGTGTGGACCTGATGGGATGGTGTGGCTGAAGGGGCTCTAGAAAGCTAAGTGCTGCATAACTACACGGTGTTTATTGTCATCACTATGGCAGCCTTTCCTTCAAAGAGCCATCTGGTACCCCTGTGAGAGAAGTAGGAGGACAGTCAGTCAGATTTGTGCCAGCGACCATGACATCACTTTGCTGGTCTGGCGGTTGCCGTGGCCCCCATCTGTAGCCCTGCAGACAGATTTTCATTACACGTGACACTGTCCTTACTCAAGAATTTTGCAAATTCAGTTCCTTGAGACGCTGTGCCAAACCCTTCAGCAAATCTGAGATCTTCCACATCTGCTCCATTTCTCTTAGTCACTAATTTTGGTAATTGGATTTTAGAGAAAACCCTCCCTGGTGGAGCTTTCTGCTGCTTTGGACAAGGAAGCTGATTCTGCCCGAGTGCTATCTTCCCTCCTTCTTCTTAACATTTTTTTTTTTTTCCTTCTGTAGACTCATGCACTATTTTTAAATTTGGAGAATATAGCATTGGCATCAGCTGTGGCGGGCAAACTGCTCCAGGGCAGGGAATAAACTAATAAATACAGTCCTATCTACCCGAATACTTATGGCAGGTTTTTCTGGAAAGGATCCATACCTGAGTGTTTTCCTCCAAATAAAGGACAAGTAGAGTGATACAGATGATTTCATTTGGTGGCTCTGGAAGCCCAGCCTGCCTGGGCAAGCTGGGATATTCTGGCAAGGTATTTGTTGCTCTAGGTCTCAGACTCCTCACTGTAGAATGAGAGCATTTGACTCAGTGGCCTCCCAGTTGACCATTCTGGCTCAGAAGTTCATCCTTTCACATAGCAAGTATCTGTTGAGGTATTGGGCGTGTGACCATGAAGAAACCACATGCAGATTCTTGGCCTGGAGAAATTTAAATCCTGATCATGTAGTTTGATATTTTGTCTATTCAGGAAGTAGTATAGTAGTTGAGTTTCTGCTGCATGTCAGGCACTGTGCTAGGTTCTAGGAAAACAGCAGGGGACCATGTAGCTGGAGGGGCCTACTTCTGAGGAGATGCAGTCTAGAGAGAAGCAGGTTCATTACTGTGGTCAGATGGAAAAAGAGCAGGGTGCAATGGAATTCATGGAAAGTCTGAGACTCAAGAGAGGTCTTCCTGAGTATGGAAACTAAGCTGAGACAAAGGAGGAGGAATATGGCAGGGATGTCCCCAGCCTGGGAAGGGGCCCTGAGAAGCTCTGAGGAGGGTTAATGTGTACAGTGAGCTGGAAAAGTTCTGAGGAGGTTGGAGCTGGAGAGTGAGGAAAGTGTGGTGAGAAGGGGCTGAAGAAGGGGGCACTTTACAAAACCTTGTGGGCCTGAGGTCTGGAGACTGGGCCTGTTAACTCTGGGAGTGTGGTGAGATGTGTTTGTGTTTCTGCTTGGTTTACACTCAGCTCTGAGTGCCGACTGGACCACTGAAAAACATTTCATGCTGGATCTTTTATGATAAACTTTCTTTCCTTCTTTGTTTCTTTGTTTCTTTGTTTCTTTCTTTCACAGTACTGGGGACTGAACTCAGGACCCTGTGCTCGCCAGGCAAGTGCTTATTCTACTGAGCTATCTCCCTGGCCCCTTCTGCATTTGATTTCTTTCTTTTAAGTACTTTTTTTCTTTTTTATTAATTTTAATGAGAAAGAAATAGCAATGAGACAGTTTCAAAACAGGTTAGCAGGACAACTACAACAATTAATACATTGCCTATTGTCTTCATAGTAGTTATTCAGAGTACAAAATGCAGATATGATATCTTGTCTAAATAATATTAGTACAAATATTTCTTCTCACTAAACAGAGAGCAAGTAGCTGTATATATGTCCTATTTGTATATATATTTACTACAAAATGGGCCTTCATTTATATCTCCCCTTTTTTGTTTTGTTTTGACAGAGATAGCTGTTCCATTGCTATTCAAGAAGCTGTATTTGGAGAAACTTTTAAAGGACCTTCTCTTTCTTTCTTTCCTTCCTTCCTTCCTTCATTCCTTCATTCCTTCCTTTCTTTTTTTTGTCTTTTTGAGACAGGGTCTCACTGTGCAGTTCAGGCTGGCCTTGAGCTCACTTTTGTAGCCTAGGCTGGTCTCAAACTTGCACCGATATTCCTGCCTTAGCCTCCCAAGTGTTGGGATTATAGGCATGCACCACCACACCTAGCTTTAAAGGACCTTTTCAAGCTTGATGCCAATTCAAATACTGAAATACATTTGAATTCAGCAAAATAACTCAATATAGTCCAATAGTCCATAATAGTAGTGAGTTACCAGAAGAACTGGCAATGTCAGAAGCTGTTGACTTGAACCTTTCACAGCTCAGTGTATTAACATGACATTATTTTTTATACATTGTGGTTATACTTGTCTGCTGGATGGTTAAGACCAAGTTAAAGCAAGACCTATCTGACTAAAAATGCAACTTTTGTATCTGACAAGATCAATCAAATCACCGCAGGATTTACCATGAAACTGTGTCCAACAGCTTGTAGATCTTTTACCAATGTCAGCCATCTGGATGAGTCATGTCTGTTACCTGACCAATTTGCTCTCAGTGAAATCCTGAGAGAACTTTTTCTCTCTGGGTAACTCTCCTGAGATACAATATACATTGTCAATCACTTTCCTCTGTGGCCCCATAATCTCCTTGAACAGAAAATGTGGGACACCATTGAGTTATGGGATGTCACAGCACAGGTTCTCTTATGTCCTGAGTCCTCCCTGACCTTGAAGGACTAGGGCCAAAATACTGACTATCTTTGTAGCCCCCCTTTTTTTCCCTCTATTTTTTTGTCTGAAAACTTTAGTTGTTAACCATCCAGAACAAAAACTTAAGGATATTATTATTCTATAACAGAGGCAGTTGAGCTTAACATCACTATCTGAATATATCAAATGCCTTAGACATAACATGGAACTGGTGTTTTCCAACAATCATTGACACTCTAAACTTTAAATCCCTATAAAATTTGAAAAAAAATACACTTTTTTTTACACAGAAATTTAGAAATCAAACCATACACAACATTGTAGCAGGACAATCTTGTGACTTTTTTTTTTCTTGTGTCTTATTTTCTTTTAATAAACATTTATTTGAAAGTATAGCAATAATTGATATGACATTAAAAGCAGTACACATGTAGAAGACCAGAATGATAGGTATTCCCAGCATGGTTTTAGTGTTACACAATGCTATCCTCAGTGTAGTTGCTTAGAGCTACTTTTTTTTTTTTTTTTTTTTTTATTACTGGGAATTGAACTCAGGACCTTGTATTTGCCAGGCAAGTCTATTCTACTGAACTATCTCCTTGACCCACAGAACTACTTTTTTCTTGAAGAGATATTCATAGGGCTTAAGGTATCAAAGCCTGATGCAGTTTCTTTTCTTGTCTTTTTGAGGCAGAGTCTCACTATGCAACTCAGGCTACCCTTGAGCTCTCTTTGTAGCCCAGGCTGGTCTTGAACTCGTAGCAATTCTCCTGCCTCAGTCTCCCGAGTACTGGGATTACAGACATATAAACATCTCCTGGCTGAAGGAGATGTTTTATAACTTTGCAATCTTGTTTTTCCAGTAAGTTGGTATCATTTTGCTGTACATTTTCTTTAAAAGTTTTAATTTTATGTATTTATTTTTGGTACTAGGGATCAAACTTGGGATCTTACAGTTGCCAGGTAGGCTTTTATACCATTGAGCTATATGCCCTGCCCTTAAACGTTTTTTTTTTAAAAATTCTTTTTTAATTTAATGAGAAAGAAATAGCAATTGTGACAGTTTCAAAATGGGTTAGCAGGACAGTTACAATAATTAATACATTGCATATTATTGTCTTCATGGTAGTTATTCAGAGTACAAGATGTAAACATGATATCTTGTCTAAACACTATTAGTACAAATCTTTCTCATTGAACTAAGAGAAAGTAGCTGTACATCTCTCCCAACTATTTTGAAAAGTTTTTGCAAACATGTATTAATTGCACATATTTTGAGTATTCAGCATATTTCCATATGTAGGTATAGCACTGCCCAATGAAAACCGTCCTCTCTCCATCCCTTGCCTCAACCTCTAGTAACTGCTATACTACTTTCACATCAGTTCTTTTTAGACTGGATATAAGAAAAGTATATGGTGTTTGTTTTTTTATTGAACACACAGTCCTATAGTTCCGGCTATTTTGTTGCAAATGTCAAGATTTTATTTTTCTTTGTGGTAGAAAAATCCATTGTGTGTGTATACAACACTTTCTTTATCCAGCCATCTATGGATGGGTACCTGAGATTGCCCCATAAGTTCACTGCTATTAATAATGCCATAACAAGCCGGGTGTGGTGGCGCACGCCTGTAATCCCAGCACTCGGGAGGCTGAGGCAGGAGGATCGGTGCGAGTTCGAGACCAGCCTGGGCTACAAAAGTGAGCTCAAGGTCAGCCTGAGCTGCATAGTGAGACCCTGTCTTAAAAAGACAAAAAAAAAAAATAATAATAATGCCATAACAAACATGGGCATACAGGTGTCTCTGGTACAATGATTTCATTTCCTTTGGATATATGCCCACATAGCCAGGAGTGGGATAGCTGAATCATATGGTAGATCTAATTTTAGTTTTTTGAGGAACCTCATATTTCCTTCTATAATTATTATTATACTAATTTCCATCAACATTATATAAAAAGTCTTTTTCCTTCACATCCTCACCAGCATTTTTTTTTTCCTGGATACTATCTTTTCTAATTGGGGTGGGATGCTAACTTGTTTTAGTTTTGATTTGCATTTCCCTCAAGGCTAATGATATTGGACATTTTCTTCTATATCTGTTAGCCACTTGTGTTTCTCCTTTGGAGAACAGTTTATTCAGAACATCTGCCTATTTTAATTGGCTTACTTGTTTTGGGGTAAGTTTATTGGAATCTTTTTATATTGTGAATATTAACCCCATCAGATGCATAGTGGGCAGATTGTTTCTCCTGGTTCTGTAGGATACCATTTTACTCTGTTGATTATTTCCTTAGCTGCAAAGAGGTTTTCATCTGATGTAATCTCTTGGATCAATTTTCATGTTTTTCTTTACTGTGTTTTTGAGTCAATGTCAGACAATTACTGACTATCCCAATGTCTTAAAGCTTTTTCTGTATGTTTTCTTCTAGTAGCTGCAGAGTTAGATCTTTGATCTATCTTGAATTGACAAAGTGAGAGGTTAGGGATAAAATTTCGTTCTTTTGAATGTAGCTACCCAGTTTCCCTACCACCATTACTGAAAGGCTGTGTTTTATTTCATGTAGGTTTTATGTAAGAGTCAGCTGGCTGTACATGTGTGAGTTCATTTTTGGGATCTCTGTTATGTTCCAGTAGTCTATGTGTCTATCTTTTCTTTCTTTTTTTTTTTTTTTTTTTTTTAATACTAGCATCATGCCACTTTGGTTATTGTAGCTTTGTAGAATGTCTTCAAATCAGGTAGCATTATGCTTCTCCTCTTAGCTCCAGATTGCGTTGTGTTCCTAAATATGAATTTTAGGATTTTTTTCTAGCTCTGTGAAGAATATAACTGATGTTTTGATGAAGATTGCATTGAATTTGTAGATTTCTTTGAGTAGCATGGACACTTTAATGAGATTAAGTCTCTCAGTCCACAAATATAGGAAGTCTTTTCATCTCCTAGTGTCTACTTTAATTTCTTTCTTTGATGTTATGTAACTTTTGTTGTAAAGGTCTTTCATATTTGTGGTGAAGTTTATTCTAATGCTATTTATTCATTTATATAGCTATGGTGAATGACATTTGTTATAATCAGGGTTTGCAAGGAAATCAATGCAGGATACATTATTTATAGGATTAACTTATGAAAGTGACCCAAAAAGTCATATGCAAAGAGAGTGGAATAGTTAAAAAAAACAAAAAAAACAAAAAAAAAACCTTTTTTGGGACAGGAAATTACTATGTTGTCCAGGCTGCTGTCAGGCTTCTGGGCTCAAGCGATGCTGCTGACTCAGCATACCAAGTAGCTGGACTACAGGCACACACACTGGGCCTAACTTTGGGATACTCTAAAATTTGTCATTAGATCTTTAAAAGCTTGGCAAACTTCAGCAATGAAGCCATTGGTGGGCTTTCCTTTGTTGACTTTATAATTGATTCAGTTTCATTACTTGTTACTGTTTCTTTTCTTTTTTGTGTGTGCACCTGGTTGAATTGAAGTAGGTCATATGTCTATACAAATTTGTCCATTTCTAGATTTTCCAGTTTGTTACCATATAGTTTTCCCACAGTAATCCCCAATGATTCTTTATATTTCTGTGGTATTGGTCATAATTAAATTTTATTCATTTGGATTTTTCTTTCTTTTTCTTAGTGTAATTCAAAGTTCATTTGTTTTGCATATCTTCAAAATACCAACTCTTAGTTTCATTGATCTTTTGTATGCTTTTAGTCTTTATTTTAAGCATCGTTCCTAAGCCTGGTCTAATGAATTGTCTTTGTTTTGCTTATCTTAGGAGGACTTGTCTTTTGTTTCTGACGTATGATCTTATTGGATACAACGTTCCTGGCTGTATTCCTCTCTACTGGGGACAGTGACATTTGGAAGTGCACTGTGGCTGGTGCCAGCCAGAGTTTCTCTTGGTCTCTTTGGCTGTGCGTGCTCAGGTGCAGGCCAGCAGCTGGGGCTGGGGCTCTCCTCTTCTGACTCCTCAGCTGCGGTGTGCCCTGGAGGAGAGCAAGAGCAGACTCGGTTCCTCATGGCCCCTACAGCAGCAGGAGTCTTGGTGCTCCCTCCAGGCCTGTCCAGGCAGGGCAGGGGAGGGGTGGCAGGAGCTGCGTGGGTGTCTGCCTTCAGTCCTGGCATTTGCATGCCTTCACAGATGGCTGGCTGTGTCTTAGGCCTCAGAGGGCAAGTGCTCTGTTCTGGTTTCTCAGGCTGGAGCCCTTGGCTGCCTTCCATGTCACTAATACCTGCCCCACACTGTGCAGGGCACCCAGTGGGCTCAGGTCATAGTCATTCTGCTGGGCCAAGTTTGTAAGGGAGCTGTCTTCCAACTCAGAGCTTTGGAAAGGCTGCAAAGACCCAGAGTCGGGAATATGCTGATGCTGGAGAAGTTCCAGCTTGGAGGAGAGCTTGCTTCTCAAGGTGGGCCCATGCTACAGCACTTGCTGGATGATGATGGAGATCCTTCGCTAGAGCAAGGCTATTGTGTGTGCGGGTTTCAGGTTACCTACCTCATGCGACCTGCACTTCTGGGGACTGTGAAACTCCTCTGTTCAGCTGAAACAGCACTTTTTTTTTAGAGAAATCATGATTGACTCACACTGGTTAGACCCAGTTCACGTTTGTGTTCTGCTATGCCCCCTATTCTCTCCCTTAGCTTATTACATATTTGTGAAGTTGTTTCATTAGGGCCTCCTGCCTCCCTAGACTGAGCTCTCCTGGGAGCAAGGAGGCTGTGATGGAATCACTAGTTTGGCTTCACCAACAGTGTGATACCTGGCCAATAGTGAGTGTTTCATAAACTTTTGTGGGGTGAGTAAATGATCACATTTCACTATTTCTTAGCCTTTTGGAAGTGTTGTTTGCCACTGACTTTAAATAAGCAAGCTATGCTCACCTCTGGTAGTGCCCCAGATAGTGCTTTTTTGAGATACAGATGAGAGAAGCCCACTAGGGCCATGTGCTCTTACAATAGCTCTGGTGAGAGGGAAATTGATAGAGTCCTTTTGATCAGGGATGTTAGTGCCCCGGAAGTGTATCATATTCCGGCGAAGATCTGGGAGTTCAAGTGAAATGTGATTGAGGTAGTGGTCCTCAGGTGTCCCTGAGCTTCCAGCATGTTCTGGCTTCTTTTAGACTTAGGATGGCTCCTAACTCAACAATAGTTGGACTTAATATGTTTTCAGACATACTATGGTGTGAAAGCCATACGAACTCAGTAGAAACGCTACTTCATGGTTGGAAATTGTGTCTTTTCCTGGGATAGCTCATGTGATGCAATCCTCTTGTGATCATGGGCAGTGACGAGAGGATCATGAGGGAAGACTATGCTATTTTACAGTGCTCTCTGTGGCTAAGCTGTTTGGTGGGTTGAGTGTCTTAAATGCAGTTCTTACGTACAGTATTTTCAACTTGCAATGAGTTTACTGGGACACTACAGAGGAGACACAGGCTTTTTCCAGTGGACCCCAAGTGGAAGTAATGGGAGCTGTTTTCACGTAAGGATAGATGCAAGGTGCCTTCTTCATCTCCTTCTTCCTTTACCTTGGTGGCTGGAGCAGGTGAGGCTTTCCTGACAAGCAGGAAACCTATGAACAAGAAAGGGATCATTGCTATCCTAAGCCCACACTTTGAAGATTAATCTTACATCTTACGATGTCACAGGATTTGTTACTAAAGTGTTTTATAGACTGTCCTAATTAATGCTCTTTTACTATCCTAGACTTTCCTCACAATTTGCTGTTCACAACAGCAAAAGGTATCTTTCCTTTGAAATTCACACCTGCTGGCCAGATGCCTCCAGACACCCTGTGTTTTTGTATTCAGGTTCCAGGTTTCCCATCGGTGATTTCAGATGCCACAGCTCCTGCCAGTGTTTGTCTACATGGGTCTCTTGACACAGTTTCATTCCCTTCCTCCAGGAACAATGTTTCATATTAAGTAAATGTCTGCCAGCTCCTGGTGGCATTTCTGACAGCTTAGGGAAGAGGGGTTCTGCTTGGCGGATTCCTAGAGTTTGTCACACACCTTTCAGCCTGGCTTCTCCCAGAGAGCTCCATGCTTTCCTGAGCAGGTCCTTTTGAGGCCTCCGTCTTTCTCAGCTACTGAGCTCACCCAGAAGTGAAGGGCTCAAACCCCTGTCCACAGACCAGTCTCAAAATGTGGCACCTCTCTGGGACAGCTGTGGAGGAGGTCCTACTGCTTCTTTCTCTGAACCTTAAGAGCTTCTGGGGAGTTTCAGGTGCTCGCTAAAGGAGGAAGGGGCTACCTTTCCCAAGGGTATGGGAGCTGGTGTTAGACACCTAATTCTGTTAGCACTGAAGGTGGCTTGCACCAGGTTTCTGACTGACCTGGGCAAGTAACTTCAGTTTCAGCCCCTGTAGAACTCATTGTACAAATTGAGGTGGGGAATGGTTTCAATCTTTTGATTCCCGGGGTTATGAGAATGGCCCATGAGTCACAGGCTATTGGCCTCCTTGCCGGAAAAGTGTGCTTCCATTTATTTCACTAGTGTGGTGAGATAGTCCATGCATTAGCATCTGCTTTGTTCTGACGACCTTGAGAATGAGGTGTGTTGTTTTTCCTATCACCTTAAGAAAGTAAGCCAAAGGGGCTGGGGAGATAGCTCAGTAGAATAAGCGCTCGCCTGGCAAACGCAAGGACCTGAGTTCAATCCCCAGTCCTGCAAAAACAATAAATAAATAAATAAATAAATAAATAAATAAATAAATAAAAAGAAAGTAACCCAAGTGTTTCCGTTTAGGATGCTGACCTCCTTGCTCTGGGGATTTGATAACAGCTTTTACGTTTCAGGATAAAAAAAGTCATGCAGAGTTATAACCACCCTCCCCTGAGCTGAGTTGGGGTTTTTTTTTTTTTTTTTTTTTTGGAGGTGGGTAATATTGGAGGAATGGAGGACAAGGAGGGAGGGAGAAAGAAGGAGAGAAGGAGGAGAAGGGAGAAGGGGAGGGGGAGGGAGAGAGGTGCATTATGACTTAGAGCTGGGAATATTTAAGAGGTCCTAAGGGTATGAAGATGGGTGATCCAGGAAGTGAGTTCCTGCTGTCTATCAGCTCACCCATCTGGCAGGGCAAGTATGCTAGAAAGCAAACCGTTGACACGCGTTGTCCACTGGTATTGTGGCTCCCTTGAGGGTGAAGGTCTATGGGAGGAAGCACAATTTATAGGCCAAGCACATGGACCCGAAGCCCAATACATGGGCTTCTTGTATCTGTAAGACCCTTATGAATTTCTTTTGAATGAGTTTCCTGGAAGGGAAAACAGCTTGAGTAAATTTTGTAGCCAGAAGCAGAAGCTTTTATTAAAAATATAATTAAAAGCGCACTGATTGCCCTCGTCTCCCTTCTACCTCTCCTTTTTTCTTCTTGTCTACCTTGTCAGGACAGTGTCGCCTTTCTGCTGAGCCATTTTCCCAGACAGTCACTGAGTTGCCAGCAGTCCTGCACCCTTCATCCTGCTCTTTGCCCAGCAGGGAGCTTGTGAGTGCCAGGCACTGCTTGTATGGCTGGGGAAAAGAGGTGTGGGGGACCCCTACTCTCCTGCAAGCCTTTCTATAGCCAAGGCATCAAGTGTAAGTGTTTGTCATTTAATGAGGCTGAAGGAATAGATTTGGAAACTTTTCTTCTTGGAGAGAAGAACCCAGATGAAATGTTAAAAGATATCATTATCTGAGGCAGCAGGGAATGGTCTGATTTAGGGCCCAGGTTTTCAGCTGGATGTGGGCCTATAAAAGAAAGATCTAGTAGTGAGAGAAAGAAAAATCAGCTTCTGAGGCTTTTCCAGCTGCTCAGCCATAGTGCTGTCCAAGAGCTGACCTTTAATGTAGTTGCGTGGGCCTAACCTGCTGGGACAGAACAAAGGAACTGAGCCAGGAGATACTGATGGCAAAGCTGTCCTGGCCCAGGGTGGAAGGGCCAGAGAGCAGGGAGTTGGAAATGGCAGTCCCTTGTTTGAAAAAGACCAGGGAGTGCAGAGGACTTGTGGGAGGCTCACAGACTGTGGAGCCATGTGAGGTCTGAAGGGCAGCTTTGCAGAGGCCTTGGGGATAATGGTGGAGGATGGATACGGCTCAGACCACTGCTCTGCAGAACTGGCATGGGGAGGAGGGGGAGAGAGAGTGGCAAGTGTCCTCCATTCAGTGCCTGCAGCTGCAGAGTAGGTGGTGGGACCCAATTTCAATTTCAAAGAACATTTAACAGTATAGAGCAAAGGCCATTAATATAATATGAATGACAATTCCAGCTCCCAGAGGAGCAGATTCCTCTCTCCTTTTGCTAGGTGACCCTGAAGAGTGTAAATGATCTGAGGTTCCTAAGCAGCGGGAGAGCCACCACTGCAGTTTTCTGACACTGAAGTCAAGCCTTGGTCCTTTCCCACTAAGCCGCTGACGCTTTTGTCAGAATCTCCATTCTTCTACCCCCTTTCAGGGTCCTTCTCTGCAGTTCCAGTCAAATCCAGGTACTGAGAGCTGCCCAAGGAGTTGTGCCTTGCAGGTTTGGCTGCTTGGTCCATTGCCTCATGAAGTGATGACACTTCCCAGCCTGTACCAGTTCCCCAGGAGGCCCACACAGCTGTGGCATTCGGGGTGGCTGCAGCATCGGGGAAGAGAGCTCACACAGGCTTCTGCCGAAGCCTCCTCGGGCACATAAGAGTAGACTTTTGGCCTCAGTTGGATGCTATTTCTTCTTGTCTGAGAGACGCTGTGGTGGATGGTATTAACACCCTCCATTCTCCTCCCTTTCTGTCTCCATGTCCTTGATCAGGTTACTTTGTGGAATTTATTTCCTTATTTCTTAAATCTGGGATTAGTCGTTTTACTTGCTTTGGCCAATAGAGTGGGGTGAAAGTGACACTGTCCAGGTGGGTCTCAAAGGGCCCTGCCTGATTTGTTTGCTGTCTTGCTGTCGCCCTGAGAAAACATGCATGGGCTGCTGTGCAGGTGGATGGGAAGAGGAGGGGCAGAGCCACCCGGTTAAGGCGTGAGCTCGGCATCCCTGAAGGGAGCCTGTGGAGGTCCGCAGGTGCTGGAGCCAGCTCAGCCTACACTGGCCTCTTTACACAGACATATGAGCCATAATTGCCTAACTGCACATGCCTCTGGGGTTTTGTGGCCTCTAAACTCTGCAGTCTGCTGATAATACCTAACAGTACAGGGCTACTTTAAAAATCTACAAAGTACCAGAGATCTGAAAAGTTAATCATATGTGTTCAATAGAAAGAGAAATACAAAGGAGAGAGCTGGCTGACCAAACCCTAGCCCAAGAAGGGACGTGGGTACCTGGAGTCAACCCTCTTACCTTGCAGATGAAGAGTCTGCGAAAAATGTCACTTGGGAGGTGATATTGCTTGGGCCAAGCCACGTAATATTAAGGTCATACTATGCTTTCCCAGTTCTCAGTTCTTTTGGGACCCAGCCTGTACACCTGCTGTCTGCGATGCAGCACAGATAGGTACCCCGGGCCTGAGCAGGTGAAGATTAGGGTAGGGTGTTCCACAGACGTGTCCTTAACTTCCAGATCCTGTAGCTCCTTGGCCCTTTCATATATCCTTCCAGGGCCTGAGACCGAGTCAACAGCCCGAAAGCAGGAGGTGGACCCCAGAGTGACCACGCCACTCTTCCAGGAGGGCCTCCTGGCTCCAAATGGCGGTCAGTTCCTGCCAAGCTTCAGAGCTCAAAGTGATGCCAAGTTGGTCCTGTGCCCAGGAGAGTGTGGCATGACTTCGGCCCTATTAAGGCAGTTGGATTACATGCAAAGTGCTGGAGTTTCCCTGCTGCTAGAGCTGAAGAGGTGCACACTTCTGTATATAAAACAATTGGATCAAGTTTTCCTGTGCTGCTAGCTTCGCTTCTGGCACATCTGTTCTTCAGGAAGTGTCAAGCCCTGACCTCCTGTGCCCTACCCCGTGTGCACGCATACACTCGTGTGTGTGTGTGTGTGTGTGTGTGTGTGTGTGTGTACAGCAACTAGGGTGTGACAACTTTAGCAGACAAAGATCTGAGAGTTCTCCTTATTTCCTAGAAAGAACACAATAGGTTTAATAAATTCATGTTGTGCTCTTCAACAATTCTTTCGCCCCAGGGTGTCCTGCTTATTGTATTTCCTTCTCACCTTCTGGCTGAAAGTGTGCTAATTAGATCCGTGCCGGGGAGAATCAAGATCACAGCCAGCTGTGAAGGGACAGAGGCTTCCCAGGAGCCTCAGGTCATCACCCTAATACCCAATTGCTACCATCTTGTAATTTCCATGTCACTCCCTTCTTCCTGAGGATTTAGTTTGCATAATTTAATAAACATAGGTTGAACGGGACACTAAGATTGAAGGTTCTAACCATGACCTCCATCTCCTTGGAAGCAGCATAAAAGGCCTGTACCACAAACAGCAGCATCCAATTCAAAGGACTGTGTCAGATGGTCACCTCTATCTGATTGTGATGCTAAATCCTCACTCAAGTAGAATGGGGACACAAATTATAGAAAACATGCAAATGTTTGATAAGCTCTGCCTCAGGGCATGTCCTTTACCCTCTTGCTCAGGAGCCCCTTCACCTGAGCAGCCCAACACCCCATGTGAGCCAAATAACACTTTTCCCTCAGGGAACTTAGACACTTTCAGTGAGGGGACCGTACATATTTCTGAATTGCACAACTCAGTAAAGTTTTTTTTTATTGGACTTGAAATCAGAGACAAGCAACTAGAGGCTGTTGGGCTAACAGTTTCTAGAGGAGGGTGCAGGTAAATAGTCCCAGGTATCTGAGGCCTTCTGCTCTACCTCAACTAGTCAGACTGAGCTCTTGCCTAGTTCCAGATGTCAGAAAGCCCAGGGAGGCCTGGGTGGTTGGCTGGACATGAAAAGGAGACTGAGCTTCAAGCTGCTGAAGGGAGACTTGGGGTTCCTCCTGATTTCCTGAAATTCTCTCTGCCGTGGTTCTCCGATCTGGCTACATTTGTCAGAATCACTTGGGAGGTTAATAAAACACCCACCCCAGATGACAGGATCAGAGCCTTTGTGGGTGGGGGGTTCGAAGGAGGTATTGTTATCAAGCTCACCAAGTGACTTGCATATACAGCTAGCGTTGGAACTACCGTTCCCAGAGATGCATCTACATAGAGCCACCTGTGAGAACTTTAACCAGGTGATGTCTGGGACACATACTAGTGAGTAGTTCCGTGAGTGAAGGCACTGCATGTGGTAGGTTAAATAATGACCCTCAGGAATATCACTCCTGTGCTAATAAGCCCTGTTATTCATAAAAAAAGGTCTTTGCAGGTGTCTTAAAATGAGATTATCTGGTGGACCTGAAATGCCAAGTACCATGTCAAAGGAGGTAGAGTAAGAACACATACACACACACACACACACACACACACACACACACACCATTAGGATTCAATGAACTATTTAAGATAGAGGAGAGATTTGAAGATGTTTGCCTTAAAGACTGGAGTGCTGTGGCCACAAGCCTAGGGATACTAGGAATCACTAAAATCTGGAAGAGACAAGAAGCATCCCCTGGAGTTGTTAGAGGAAGTGTGCTCATGCTAACACCTTGATCTTGGCACAGCAAAGCTGATTTCTGCCTTCTGGGCCCCAGAACTGTGAAATAATGATAGTATTATTTGTAGACAAGGTGATTTATGGTAATTTATTATGGCAGCAACAGGAGGCTAATAACACCATCTGGGGTCAGTGGACACCTGAACTGCCAAGTCAGGGTTATTCTTTATGGGGAATATTTCCTTCCAACCCAAGGCCAACTGATGACACTCAGGAATTGAACCCAGCAATCAACAGGCCAGCTAGCATGAACCAGGGGAGCAGATATATGGTGGCCATGAAGTGGGATGGGTGGCAGAATGGAGTGTGGTCAGCATAGAATGGACTCAGTGCACTGGGGTGGACATCCTTCCTGGCTTTCTTCTTCCCAGTCACATGAGGCTCAGAAGGAATTTGAGCTGAGTTTACAGGTAGGGAGCAGAGGTTGGGGAAAAGGTAGATTCCTTGGAGAGATGGGGCCATGGTTTGAAGACGGAGATATGCTAAAGATTTTGCAGAAAACAAGCACATAGACAAGCTTGGCGGGGCCAAGTGGGCAGCAGGAAGTTGGCCCTTCAGCTTGCGTGTGGTGTGCCGCTGAAGGGCTGATGCTCAGACCTCTGTGTGCAACTCAGGCTTCCTGGGTCACTTGTGTTTAGATGACTTCCTGATTATGTTTTCAGGCACATGAGTTTGGGGATCACTAAGATAAGCAATTGAAAATGCTGGTTGTAGTCAAACTGGTTTCAATCTTTAAAATTTGGAAAAAAGAATATTATTCATTCCACAACTTGGTATTTCCACTATACCACTACTTAAAATTTTATTTCTGCCACAGTTATCTAGTATGCAAATTTAAAAGTAAAAATATTACTACAAAGATGATAATGAAAACAGTCAGTCCCCATAAATGTTTTCAAATCTTGATTTCCCAGAAACAACTTCATTTAATTCTTTTTTGTATGGCTGGCTCAGCCCACCCTGAGGACAGGGCTAGTACTGCATGTGGTTCTAGAGATCGAATCCTGTGCCTGTCTAAACTTGCCTAAGCAGGCACCTTAAACTGCTGAGATATCTTGCCGGCCCCTTCACTGAACTCTTTTAGTCATTTATTCTGCTTTTTAGCTTTCATATTTCTAACTGATGTGTGTACAACTATTTCTTGATTTCCCAATATTAGATACTCTCTACTGATTTTTCATGTTCCTGCCCCTTTCAATACTCCTGGTTCTTGCTCTGTCCTCTCCCAATGGTGATCTTATGTTGTGTCAGCTAGACTCCCCACAGGTGGACATAACACCCAACAGCCACAATGTAAAGTAGAAAACATTTATTTTGGCTCAAGATTTTCAGATGACTCAGTATGTAGTTGGTTGGTTCTAAGAAAGAAACAGAATGATAGAAGGGGATCAAGGAGGGCAGCTGTTCACCCAGGGTAGAAAGAGGGCTGGAGCTAAGGACAAGAGGGCAGCCTTTCAGCTCAGTCTTACAGATCAATGACCTACTTTAAACCAAATCCCACCTGCTAACAGTAAATTCATTTATGAACTTATAAATGGATGATCTGCTTCTGACAATGTGGGACTTTTGGGGGATATTTTAGATTAAAACTTAAAAAAGTGTTTAGTTTTATGTTTTCTTTATCATTTAATATAGCTATCTCTTGGAATAATAACGTCAGTGGTATTCTTATTGGCTTAGGTTTCTCCGTGCCTGTGGCTAAACAGTGATCTGTATCCCAACATCCTTTCCACCTTTCTTCTGCATTCTTGTTTTATAGATGTAATGGCTTCTTTTTCTAGCTCCTTCTTCTGAGAAGAAAATTGCAGTTAAATGTTTTCTTTTGCATTATCTCTTTACCTCTGAGTTTCTTCTGACTTTTATCTTTTTTTTTTTTTTATGTAGTTAGTAGTACAGGGTTTACAGGGTCTTACTACATAGATTGGACTCACAGTAATCTTCCTGTTTACAGCCTCCCACCCCCAGCAGTGCAATTACAGGCATGCACCATGGTTTACAAAGAGAAATCTGCTGTTATTCTAATGGGATTTCCTTTAAATGTGATCTGTTTCTTTCTCTAGAGGTTTTTAGTATACTGTCCATGTTCTGAACTTCTGGGATCTTGATTATTATATGTTTGGGTGTGGTTTTAATTGGGTTGATGTTACTTGGAGTTCTATATGTTTCAGTTACCTGAATGTCAAGTTGTTTCCCCATATTTGGGAAATTTTCTGCTATTACTTGTGTCCGTATTCTTTTATATAATTTGTATTGACTTCTTCTTTCTCATTGATGATTATTAGTCTTACGTTGTTCATCTTTGCAGATGTTGAATTATTTTTTCTTAATCCTAGTTGTTATTAAGAGAGCTCTTCCTACGTCTTCACTAGCTGCAATGATATCTTTAAGGTCTGAAAGTGTACTTTCACTTTCATTGAAATGGTTTTGCTAGCTTGTGATTGAGGTTTTAAGTTCCTGTATAGCACTTTGAATCTGCTTTATACATTCTATTACTTTCCTATATTGCTCATTCAAGGATTCAATCATTTTCATATTCTCCTCTTTTTTTATTAGTATCTTTTTTTTTTTTTTTTTTTTTTTTTTTTTTTTTTTTTTTTTTTTTTTTTTTTTTTTTTTTT
>PVJA010003766.1:0-10210 GCA_004027025.1 Myocastor coypus | reverse complement strand
TTCTTTCTTTTCTTCAGAAATTATTTCTGATCTAATTTTCTCTATACCTTTCTGAAGTTGTTTCTTTACTTCAGATGCTATTATTTCACAGATTTCAGGTGCGTGACTTCCCATTTTTTCTCTGCTATTGTCTCCTGCAATTGTTCTGGGTGGGCTCAGGGCCTAAGAGTACATTTTGCTCCTTCTCTTTGTCATTTTGTATAGCCCTGCCTTCTTACCTTTGGTATAGAGCTTTTGTAGAGTTCTTATCTTAGTACCAGGTCTGGATATACCAAGTTCAGTCATCCAAGTGGATGTGGCTTGGGTCTGGCTGCTGTGCTCCACTTCTTCATGCTGTAGCCCTTGAAGGTGAACCTGCTGTGCCACTCTGGCAAGAGGTTCTGCTCCTGGATCAGCTGAATGGGTCTTGTCTCTAGTCTCTCTGCAGGGAGTTCTGTGGCAGTTTTCCACACTGGGTCTGTTTGATGGATGAAGTTCCACTCATATGCCAGGCCTTGTTGCTAGGTCAAATGTGTTTCCATTGGGTCCTGGGTGGTCTCACTCATATGCCAGGACTTGTGGCTGGGAGAATGAATTTCTGGCAGGCCCATAGTGGTCTCACTCACATACTGTTCCTGGTTGCTGGGTTGAATGAGTTTCCAGTGGGCCCAGAGCAGTCTCACTCACACACTGGGCCTGGTTGCTGGGTCGGATAAAAGTCCTACTCTTAAAAGAAGAATTGCTCCCACAGGGAATTTGGCAAGAATCTCTCTGAAAGATACAGCTGCATTGTGGGCACTTCAGGCTCATTTTATCTATGGAAAACAAGGCAAAAAGGTCACTGTTTTGGCTGGGGTGATAGACATTTGAAAGAGACAGAACAGCTATCATGCAATGGAAGCAAGAAGGAATGTTTGATAGCCAGATGTAACTTTGGTACTCCCATTCTCATCTGTAATGACAAATGGACAAGTGTAGCAACCTGCCCTGGAAGGTCAAGCTGCATGGAGCTGGGACCATCACAGCCGAGAGGCAGTTATACCACCAGTGTGAGTCCAGCAAAAGCACCAGTAAGGGAAGTCAAGGCTAGAGAATGATGGAAGGAGTTGATGGCTCTTGGCTGAGGCCCTGAGAACAGCTACAGCAATGGAATTGTAACTTTCGCATTGGCTTTGCTTGTAACCTGTGACATTTCTTACTATCCTTCCTCTTCTACATTTCCCCAGGAAGAGAGGCCCATAGGAACTGTGGGGAACTTAGTAGCAGTTTTCAAAAACAATTTCCTGAAGCCCTTGTGCCATTCTGGTGATGACTTGAGATTTCAAAAGGAGTCACAACATAGAAACTTTATCACCTCGTTATGTCGGCTATGGCTGCTTCTTGGAACTTCACGTAATGTAGTTATATGAATGCATTACATGAACCCAGGCATGTGCTTCCCGGAAGTACCAGATCTTCCCTCTTTCAGTCCACCATGACTCCAACCAGCTTCAAACAATCAATCAAGCAACAAATGCAATGTTCTTCAGCTTATGATGGTCTTGTGAGATAATAAGCCCATTATCACTGAAAATATACTACATGGAAAGTGTATTTAATCCATATAGCCCTCAGAATATCACAATTTAGCAACATAGGACACTGTAGATCAGTTGTTTGCCTCACAATCATGTGGCTGACTGTCCCCGTCACTGCCTGGCACCTTGAGAGAGTATCTTACTGTGTATTGCTAGCACAGGAAAGGACAAAAATGTAAAATTTAAAGTGCTATTACCACCATTGTAAAGTTGAAAAAATTATATGTTGAGACATGGTAGGTTGGGGATCCTCTATATTTGATGAACAATTTTGCTTGGCTTTGTGTCTTGGTTTTAACGAAGCCAATTCGATATTGTGTCAGTTCATTCCATGAGGTCATGAATTATGTTAAGCATCTTCAGTAAGATTAGGGTCAGGAACATTCTAGGTGTCTATAAATTAAAAATAAAGCTGAGTGGAATGGCACACACCTATAATCCCATTGCTCTGGGAGGCTGAGGCAGGTGGAGTGAAAAATCAAGCTTATTTTGATCAGTTTAGTGATTTAGTGAGAAGCTGCCTCAAAAATTAAAAAATAAGTAAGTGAAAAAGATCTGGGAATGTGACTCAGTGTAAAGGCCCTGGTTTCAGCTTTCAGCACTGCAGAAAAACAAAACAAAACAAAACAAAACGAAACAAAACAAAACAAAACAAAAAACAGAAAGGAAACAACCTGGTTCTTAAGAAGCCAGGTATAGTCTGGAGATGGGCTGAGAGGAAATGAGGAAGATAGGTCAAGGTCAATCTGGAAAACAATGCTCAGGCTACAAAAAAAGTTCAGTGTATCACTGAGTGGTAAGGAATGCTGTGATGCCAATGCTGTTTCAGGTCAGCAATACAAGAAATGAGTGAAGGGGAAGTTTTCTGGAAAAGGTGGGATTCAGTGTGTGCCTGAGAAAATGTATGCTTCAAAAGGACCCAAACCGAGCAATTTGTTTCATAGACAAGTAGTGGGGATTCATGAGTGTTGGCCCTGTAGTTGCCATGTGGAGTGCAATATTGAGCAGATGAGACAAAAATAGCCCCTGTACACATAGAATTTGTCTTTTGATGGTAATAGACTGACAATAACAAAGTAAGTGATGATTTTATGGTATGTTGGCAGGTATAGATTGCTCCGGAGAAGAATAAAGCAGAGTGACACAGAGGGTTGGAAGTGTAGGGGTGTCTTAGTTACTCTATACTCATTGCTGGGACAAATACCCGACACTCAAGATGAAGGAAGGAAAAGTTTATTGAGAAGCAGTTCATGGTGCCAGAACAGCAACAATATGGTGACAGAGGCAGCCAACCAATCAGGGCAGCAGAACAACAGCTCTAGTCTGTCTCTCTGTCTCTCTTTTTAAATTATGTCAGGTTCTCTGCCTTAGCCTATTGTCTCAGGCCACACCCATAGTCTCAGCAGTACTCAGACCATAATCCTAACAGCAGTAAAACACGTAATCCCAGTGGATCATCATTCAAGTCTCAAACTCTAGAAGTCCCCACCCATGATTGCATGAGGCTTTGCGGGGATAACTAGACATAAACCATAAAAGGGCTGTAGAGGTGAGGCAAAGATGTGAGGTAGGAAAACATGCAGATCTTTAGGGGAGGAATATGTGGATAGAACAAATGGCAGGTATAAACGCCTTGAAGTGAACACAGGCCTGGTCCATGTGGCTGACTTGGGATGAATGGGAGCGAAGTTAGCCTCAAACTCTTTCTTTGTACAAGGGGAAACACTCATGAGCACACTAATTTCCTATTGTGTAAGAAAATATCAGTGTAGTGGCTTAAAGCAACCCACACTTCCCTTACCATTCCCGAGGGGCAGCCATCTGGCATGTTCTCATTTGTCTCCTGCTCAAGATCTCTTCAGGCTGAATGTGAGGTGTCAGTCAGGGTTGCAACCTCCCCTCAGGTTTGGGTTCCTTTTCTAGGCTCACCAGTTGCGGGGAGAACAAGTGACTTCCTTGCAGTTGTAGGCCGGAGGGATCTCTTCTTTTATTTATTTATTTATTTATTTTTTTTGGTGGGACCAGGGTTCAGACTCACGACCTTGCACTTGCCCAGCAGGCACTTGTGCCTCGGAGCTATCTCCCCAGCCCAGGATCTCTTCTTTCTGCCTGGAGCTGTTCTCAGCTGCTTATTTCCTTGCTACGTGGCCTCTCAATGTCATGTTACTAAAAGGCACCTCTGTTGCTTAACACCTCTGACCTCTAACCTCTTTGAAAAGAGGCCAGTTGATTAAATGACATCACCACCTCAGGGGTAGACCCAGAGAATTTCAAGCAGATGAGAGGCCTGGTTTCCAGCTAAGCAGGATCATACTGGGGTTGCCCTGAAGGGAGATGGAGAAGACCAGGAGGATCCAGGGAGACTAGCAAGAGGCAGTGATAGCACGATGGAAGAGGGCTAGAGGACTTTGCTGTGTGGCCCAGCAAGGGATCTGGACTTCCACTTGATGGCAACCTGACCTAGGGACAAGTATGACTTCAGACAAGAGCCCAATATAATCATCTTGGAAAAGGACCTGTCTGCAATTAAAACCCAGAGGCCACCAGCCAGTAAGATACTAGCCCTTTGAGGAACAGCTGGCAAAATTTATTCCCACACTGTGGGTTGTCTATTCACTCTGTAGGTGGTTTTCTTGCTTTGTAAAAGATTTTTAATAAGATGAGATCCCAATTGGTGATTCTTTGTGATAGTTCCCATGTAGTTGGGGTTTTGCTCATATTTTGCCTACTTCAGTGTCTTCAAGAGTTCTACCTATTCTATCTTCCAGCAGATCTAGTGTTTCCATTTTAAAATTTAGATCTTGGAGCCATTTCAATTTTAGCTTAATGCATGGTGAAAGAAAGACATTGTTCTAGTTTTAATCTCAGCATGTAGAAAGCACTATTTATTATAGAGGCTATATTTCTTCCAGTTAAGGTGTTTGGCTCTTTTGTCCAAGATAAGGTAGCTAAGTGTGTTTGGAATTGTTTTTGCATCTTCTAATATGTTTCATTGATTGTTGGATCTGTTTTTCTTTTCTTTTTTGGCAGTACCATGTTATTATCCTAAGTTTGTAATATAATTTGAAGTCAAGGATTGTGATGCCTCATGATTTACCTTTGTTGCCCAAAATTGCATTTGCTATTCTAGATCCTTTCTGGTTCCAAATGAATTTTGGGGTGATTATCTGTAATTCTGTGAGGCACACAATTAGTGTTTTCATCAAAAGTGTATTAAACCTTGCATTAGTTTAGTGCAAGGTGAGGTTGTGTAACAGTTTTGGAAGTATGACCATTTTCACTGTGTTGGCTCTTCTTACCCAAGAAAAAAGGGATACCTTTCCATTTTCTGGTATCCTTTTCAATGTCCCTTTTCAGAGTACTGTAGTTTTCAATGTAAAAGTCTTTTACTTTCTTCATTAGATTGATTCCAAAGTATTTCATTTTTTGAGATGGTAGTATGAAAGTTATTGCTTCCCTAATTTTTTTTCTAGGTGAGTTTGTTATTTGTGTATAAGAAGGCTATTAATTTTTGAGTGTTGATTTCACATATAGCAATACTAGTGGATTTGGCTATGAAATCTAGAAATCTTGGTGGAATTTATGATTTCATCTATGTCGAGTATCATGTTGTCCACAAATAATGATAATTTAATGTCATCTTCTCTTTTCCTTATTCCTTTTGTTTCTTTCTCTTGTAAAATTGTTTTGGCTGATGTCCCTAGACCTATATTGGATAAGAGCAGCGGTTATCAACCCCCCGGCGGGGGTCAAATGAATACATAATGCATATCAGGTATTTAAATTCTGAATCATAACTGTAGCAAAATTACAGTTTTGAAGTAGCCACCAAAATTATTTTTTAGTTTTGGGGTCACCGCAACATGAGGAACTATATTGTGAGGTCACGGTATTAGAAAGATTGAGAACCACTGGATAAGAGTGATGATAGTGGATGTCCTTGTTCTGTTCCTGATTTTAGAGTGAAAGCTTTCAGCTTTTGTTCATTTAGTATAATATTGGATGTTGGTTTGTTATAGATGGATTTTAATTAGATTGAAATAAAAACTACCTACTCCAATATTCTGCATCATTTTAAATTTTTAACATCACAAGTGAGCATTAGACTTTGTCAATGATCTACTTTTTCAGCATCTATTGAGTTGATCATATGGTTTTTGTCCTTGATTCTGTTAATATGGTGCATTACATTTATTGATTTGCATATGTTGAAGCATCTCTGAATCCATAGGGTCAACATTACTTGTTTATGATATATAATCTTATTGATTTACTTAATTCTATTTGACAGTACCTTGTTGAGGATTTTTGGGTCAGTGTTCATTAGAGAGATTGACCTGTAGTGCTTTTTTGGTTGGATCCTTCTCTGGTTTTGATATCAGGGAAATGCTTGCTTCCAGGATGAATTTGGGAGTATTGCTTCTCTTTCAATTTCATTAAAATGTTTGAGAAGTAGCATCATTATGTTTTCTCTAAAGTTCTTATGAATTCAGCTGTGAATCCATCAGGACCTGAACTTCTTTTTTGCCATTAAGTTTTGAATTACATCTTCAATGTCATTGACAGATATTGGTTTATTTAGAATTTTTGTATCTTCTTGATTCAGGTTTGGTAATCCACACACATCTAATAATCTGTCCATTTCTTCTGTGTTGTCCATCTTATTAAAATATAGGTTCTTGAAATAGGCCTTGATAATCTTCAGGGTTCCTGCAGAATCTGTGGCAATTTTATTATTTCAATCCTAATTACACAGTTTTTCTTTCTTTTTGATGAGGCTGGATAAAGATTTGCCAATTTTATTTACTTTTTTGCAGTACTGGGGATTGAACTCAGGATCTTGCACTTGCCAGCCAAGTGCTTATTCTACTGAGCCATTTCCCTGGTCCCCTGTCAACTTTATTTAATCTTTCAAAGAACTAACTCTTCATTGTAATGATTCTTTGTACTGTTTTCTTAGTCTCCATTGCATTAATTTCTGCTCCGAACTCTATAATATCCCCCCTTGTATGAACATTGGTCTTGATTTCCTTTTCTTTTTCTAGAAGTTTGAGGTTTAACATTGGATTGTTTAGGTGAACTTGCTCTATTTTTCTGATATGGGGACTTACTGTTACAAATTTCCCTAACAGCATTGTTTTCATTATGTCTCATAATTTCTGGAATGCTGTATTGGCATTATCGTTTAATTGTAGAATCTGCCTAATTTCTTGTTTGGTTTCATTTATGATTCATTGGCTGTTCAGGAGGGTGTTATTTAATTTCCATGTGTTTATGAAATTCTTGTGTTTCTTTTGCTATTGGTTTTTCATTTCATTGTACCATGGTCTGATAATAAATATAACTTCTATACCTTTATCTTTACTTAAGCATGTTGTATGATTTAGTGTATGGTCTATTTTGGAGAAAGTTCCATGCATAGCTGAGAAGAATTTGTATTCTGATGTTGTGGGGTGGAACACTTTGTAGATACCTATTAAATCCATTTATTCAAATGTTTTATTCAGTTCTAATATTTCATTGTAATTTCTTCTCTAGCTGTTTTATTTGTGGAGCATCGAGGCTTCCCACTATGATTGTGTTAGTGCTTATTTGATTTTCATTTCTAATAATATTTGTTTTATATAGTTGGGTATTTTATATTTGTTGCATATACATTTGTGATTACTATACCTTCCCCTTGGATTGTTTCCTTTGCAGGGATATAGTGACCTTATTTGTCTCTCTTAATTAGTCTTGGCTTGAGATTCAATTGTCTGCAAATAAAATAGCTACCATTGCTTGTTTTCAGATGGATCGTTGTTTTCCATCCTTTAACCTTTTTTCTTTTTAAAAATTAATTTTAATGAGAAAGAAATAACAGTGAGAAAGTTCCACAGCAGGTTACTAGGACAGTTACAATAATTACTACATTGCATATTGTTGTCTTTCCTTTGATTTTCAACTTATGATTTTTTTTGAATTAAATATGTTTGTTGTATGCAGAATATTGTGGGATCCTACTTCTTGAACCATGCTGCCAGGTTGTGATTTTTGGTTTGTGAGTTCAGACAATTTATAATCATAACTGATAGGTATTGATTTGTCTTTGTTGACATATAACCTTCCAATCATTGATTTCCTCTTTTCCCCTTCTATTTAATTGCTTGCCTTGACTGATGGATTCATTCTATTGTTTTTGTTTTTTTTGTCTTTTTGAGACAGGGTCTCACTATGCAGTTGAGGCTGGCCTTGAGCTCACTTTTGTAGCCCAGGCTGGTCTCGAACTCGCACCGATCCTCCTGCCTCCGCCTCCCAAGTGCTGGGATTACAGGCGTACGCCACCACGCCCGGCTAGGATTCATTCTATTGATGTTGTTGAAGTTGTTGTTTTCACTGATATTTTATAGAGTATTCTTTAGAACGTTTTGGAGTGCTGGCTTGGCATTCATGAAATTTTCTGAGGTGTCTTTGGTCATGGAAATATCCCATTTCTCCATCAATTTTGAAGGACAGTTTTGTGGGTACATCACAAACCATTTTGTGGGTTGGAGGTTGTTTTCTTTTAGGGGTTAAAATATTTCACTCCACTATGTCCTTGACTAAAGAGTTTGTGTTTAGTCTGTTGTGATTCTGGTGAGCTTTCTTTTATTGGTGACTTTTCTTTTCTCAAATAGCTTTTAATGTCTGCTCTTTTATTTTTTTATTACTTTTAATAAGAGATAAAAATATGAGAGTTTCAAAACATGTTAGTAGTACATTCACAATAATTGACACATTGCATATTGTTGTCCTCATAAAAGTTATACAGAGCACAGGGTGTAGATGTGATAAATTTTCTAATCAATATTGGTAGAGAAAAAAAAAAGAAGGAAAATTTTCTTCTCTTTGAACTAAGAGGAAGTAGTTGTATACATAGTCCAATGTTTCATAATGGCAGTGGATTACTGGTGAAATTGGCAATATTGAAGGCTGTTGATTTAAGCGTCTCAGAGCTCACCATACTAATCTAGCTCTGCGTTTTATGCCTCGTAATTAAACTTTTCTGTTGGGTGATTGAGGGCAAGTTAAAGCAAGACCTGTATAACAAAACTTTCATCATTTGTATTTTCCAAGGTTAAATCTCCTCAGGATTAACTTTGGAACCAAATACAGTGCTTTATAGAACTGATGTCAGTGTCAGCCATTGGGACGAGTCACAGCCATTGCTTGACTAGTTTACTCTCTGTGAAAGCCTGAGAGAATGTTTTCTCCCCAGGTGACTTTCTCTAGACACACTATACTTCATTAATTGTCTGCTCTTGTACTGAAATCTGGAGTCTTGACTATTACATGTCTTAGTATAGATTTTTTTTATTTTGGCTATTTGGTATTATATATGCCTCATTTATCTGTATACCAGTTTTGTTTCTGTGCTTGGGAAATTTTCTACCAGTACTTCTGTGAACAGGTTTTTATGTTGTTTGTGCAATCTTCTGCTTTTTCACTAACTCTGATCATCTTATGTCATTTTTCTTTACATAATACAGTAGCACTTGTATTGCTTTTTCATTACTCCTTTTATTTTTTACAAATATTTCTTTTTCATGCCTTCTAACCACAGCCTATTTCTATATTTTAAGCTTTGTCCTCAGATAGCTGATTCTGCTTTGTATTCTTTCAATGAACATTTTAACTTCCTAGATATGAGCTTTAATTTGTTTTATGGTTATCATTTCTTTCTTGTATTGGGCGTTCATGATTTTCTTCACTTTCCTAAACTCCTTTAGTTTTTAAAATCTACATCTTCTCCAGAGTTACTAAGCATATCTTTCATTATGGTCACTATCCCTGTAGTTATCTGAGTATTTATCTCGGTTTCGATGTTTTCTACAGTCTCATTCGTCTGCTTTGATACTTCTATTGATGCCATTTCAGAAAGTCCATGTCGAGGGCTTTTGAGTTATTCAATCTCATTGCCCCCCTCCCATTTGCCTTTTATGGGCTGGAACTCTTCGGTTGCATTTTACTTAAGGGTCTTCTCATTTTCTTTCTTTCTTCTTGTTTTTAGGTTTAATGATTGTGAATTGCTTATGGCAGGTAACTATTGTTAGTATTGAGAACCCTCAGGAAATGGCTAGTTCTGAGAGGTATTTTCCAGGTTTAACTGGACTTTGAGTTTTCAGTTTGTTTCTAAATGCTACTTCTTCAGTTTATTGGGGATGAGTAGTTGCTGATTATTAGGACTTACCCCTTGTTCTTTGACATTGACCTATGGTATTGTTTACGACCCTCAGGCAATCTCAGTCTTGGCCTATCAGGAAGAACAACTGATTAGAACAACTTTCTCACGTTGGCTAAATTAATACTATCAGCAATAATGATAACATCAAATACAGCCTAGAAAATAACATGGTGCCACTTCTAACCATATGCGTTATGTTTGTGACTATATAAAAGATTCAAATGAAACAATAAAATGGAATACAGTAAATATGCCCTTGGCCGGGCGTGGTGGCTCACGCCTGTAATCCCAGCACTCGGGAGGCTGAGGCAGGAGGATTGGTGCAAGTCTGAGACCAGCCTGGGCTACAAAAGTGAGCTCAAGGCCAGCCTGAGCTGCATAGTGAGACCCTTTCTCAAAAAAGACAAAAAAAAAAAAAAAAAAAAAAAAAAAAAAAAAAAAAAAAAAAAAA